>CM059819.1:80292429-80422429 GCA_030435695.1 Brachymystax lenok tsinlingensis | reverse complement strand
TAGTTACTAGTCCAATGCTCTAACCACTAAGCTACCTGCCACCCCTACAAGGTTATGTTGGAGAGGCATCCATTAAAGACACCCTCTGTGTTCTGTTAGACCGGCAATTCTTAATCCACAACAAAGCAGGGGAGGTAAAGCTATAACGCATACGTTTTTCCAGCAGCACATTATGATTGATAATGTCAAAATCTGCACCGAAATCTAACAAAACAGCTCCCACAATCTTCTTATTATAATTTTCTTTCAGCCAATCATCAGTCATTTGTGTAAGCGTGCTGAAAGTCTGTTGTTCATCTGTTTAGTGTGAAATATCATTGCATCTGGTCAAATAATGTTTTTCTCCAAAGGTTTACTAAGGGTTGGTAACAAGCTGATTGGTCGGCTGTTTCAGACAGTAAAGGGTGCTATTCGATTCTTGGGTAGAGGAATGACTTTTGCTTCCTTCCAGGCCTGAGGGCACACACTTTTCTGTAGGCTTAGATTGAAGAGATGGAAAATAGGAGTGGAAATGTAGTTTGCTATCATCCTCAGTCATTTTCCATCCAAGTTGTCAGACCCAGATGGCTTGTCATTGTTGACAGACAACATTTATTTTTAACCTCTTCCACACTCACTTTACGGAATTCAAAATTATAACACTTGTCTTTCATAATTAAGTCAGTTATGCATGTTCAGAATTTGTTCTTGGCATCTCATGCCTAAATTTGCTAATCTTGCCAATGAAAACATCATGAAAGTAGTTGGCAATATCAGTGAGTTTTGTGATGAATGAGCCATCTGATTCAATGAATGATGGAGCTCTGTTTGGATTTTTGCCCAAAATGTAATTTAACGTGTTCCAAAGCTTTTTCTATTATCACTTTATATAATTTATCTTTGTTTCATAGTGTAGTTTCATCTTTTTGTTTAGTTTAGTCACATGCTTTCTCAATGTACAGTACCTTTGCCAATGGGCTGTGCAGACAGAATTATTTGCTATTCCTTTTGCCTAATCCCTCTCAAACATACCATTTTTCAAATCCTCATCAATCCATGGGGATTTAACAGTTTTTACAGTAATTTTCTTAATGGGTGCATGCTTATTAGTAATTGGAATAAGCAATTTAATAAATGCGTCAAGTGCAGCATCTGGAAGATCCTCATTACACAGCACAGACCAGCAAATATTCTTTCCATCATGAACATCAGGGCTCCTGAGTGGCACAGCGGTCTAAGGCACTGCATCTGTGTGCTAGGGGCATCACTACAGACCCTGGTTCAATTCCAGTTGTATCACAACTGGCTGTGGTTGAGAGTCCAAAAGGAAGGGGCAAAATCTGGCTGGGGTAAGCCATCATTGAAATTAGAATTTGTTCTTAACTGACTTGCCTATTTAATATATATATTAAACGCTACAAAACCTCTTGTATGATCTCCTACACACTATATTAGGCCCAGCCTTTGGAACTTTGGTTTTCCTAGATATGGCTACTATATTATGATCACTACATCTGATGGATGTGGATGCTGCTTTAAAGCATATTTCTGCAGCATTAGTAAAGATGTGAGCAATACATGTGAACGATTTAATTCCTGTGCTGGTTTGAAAAAACCCTGGTATGTTGACTGATAACCTGAACCAGGTTGCAGGCACTGGTTACAATTTGAAGCTTTTTCTTGAGTGGACAGCTTGATGAAAGCCAGTCAATATTTAGGTCACCCAGAAAATATACCTCTCTGTTGATATCAAACACATTATCAAGCACTTCACACATATTATCCAGATACTGACTGTTAACACTTGGTGGTCTATAGCAACTTCCCACAAGAATAGGTTTTAGGTGAGGCAGGTGAACCTGTACCCATATTACTTCAACAGCATTTGACGTGATATCCTCTCTACGCTTTACAGGAATATGATTCTGAATATAAACAGCAACAGCACCCCCATTGGAATTCCTGTCTCTTCTGTAGATGTTGTAACCATGTACTGCTACCACTGTAGGTATTATAAGTGAGTTTCAGAGATTGTCAGTGTATGAATGTTATATGTTACTAGCAAGTTATCGTTTTCATTAAGGTTATAGGCGCTCATTTTCTGCACCTATAAATTGATGCCACCTTTTTGCACCTGAAGTCCACCTGACTGCTGATGCTTTGTACCCCGTGACTGTAGGGTCCAATTAACTACCTTAAACACATCAAGTGACTGTAGAATTGTTTGGTGCGTTGTCTTGTTTTACTTGTCTTGTTTTTACTTTCTGGTGGAGTAAATTTTCTTAAACGCCATGCAATATCAATGAGAAAAGACCAACAAAAGCACAGAGCGGCAACAAATGTTAAAATACAAGACGTATTCCTTCATTTATTAAGATTATATTATTGATGAGGCTGGTGGTTTAGGGTGAATCTAGAGAAACATTTCCTACAATGCTACTAAGATCTAAAAACAGAACAAAGAATGGAATACCTACCCATTTGAGAGCCACAGGCATACGTTTACTTACAGGCCCTTCCCAACAATGCAGAGAAAAAGAAATAGAGAAATAATAGAAAAGTACTGTGATGTACTGGGCCATAGGCACTACCTACTGTAGTGCCTTGCATTTGGAATTCAAGCGGTTAAGAAATATCAAGTGGTGATGCAGCCAATCAAGATGCTCTCAATGATGCTGTATAACTTTTTGAGGATCTGAGGGCCCATGCCAAATCTTTTCAGCCTCCTGAGGGGGAACAGGTGTGCCCTCTTCATGACTGTGTTGGTGTGTGTGGACCATGATAGATCCTTTGTGATCTGGACACTGAGGAAGTTGAAGCTCTCGACCTACCCTCCAATACAGTCCCATCGATGTGAATGAGGGGCGTGCCCGGCCCTCCGTTTCCTGTAGTCCACGATCAGCTCCTTTGTCTTGCTGGCGTTGAGGGAGAGGCTGTTGTCCTGGCACCACACTGTCAGGTCTCTGAACTCCTCCCTATAGGCTGCCTCATTGTTATCGGTGAATAGGCTTACCACCATTGTGTTGTCAGCAACATTAATGATGGTATTGGAGTTGTGTGCGGCCACACAGTCATGGGTGAACAGGGAGTGCAGGAGGGAACTAAGCACACACCCCTGAGGGGCCCCAATGTTGCCTACCCTCACCACCTGGGGGCGACCCATCAGGAAGTCCAAGAGCCAGTTGCAGAGGGAAGTGTTCAGTCCCAGGGTCCTTAGCTTGGTGATGAGCTTGGAGGGTACTATGGTGTTGAATGCTGAGCTGTAGTTAATGAACAGCACTGCAGTGCAGTGAAAAAGTATTTGCCCCTTCTGATTTTCAGATTATTCTTTTTTTGCATCTTTTTTATATTAAATGTTATCAGATCTTCATGTCACGTCCTGGCCATAGATGGCCCTTTTGGCTGCTCATTGGTGTTTTTGGTCAGGACGTGATCAGGGGTGTTTTTGGTTCTATGGTTATATTTCTATGTTGGTTGGTTTGGGTTCCCAATTAGTCGTTGTCTCTAATTGGGAATCCTATTTAAGTTGGTTCCCTGCCCCACTTGCTTTGTGGGTTATTGTTTGCATTTGTGTACCTGTGTGTGTGTGTGTGTGTGTGTGTGTGTGTGTGTGTGTGTGTGTGTGTGTGTGTGTGTGTGTGTGTGTGTGTGTGTGTGTGTGTGTGTGTGTGTGTGTGTGTGTGTGTGTGTGTGTGTGTGTGTGTGCGCGCAGACGAGCGGTGTGTGTGTCTGCGCCACACCGGCGTGACGGTTTGTTCTTTGTATATTGTTTTTTTGCCAGTTTGCACTTTAATTAAAGTATGTATACTGGAAACCTCACTGCGTCTTGGTCCGCTCCATCGGAAAACCGTGACAGAATAACCCACCAAACAAGGACCAAGCAGCGAGATAACTGGGAGTGCTGGACATGGGAGGAAATCCTGGCTGGAGAAGGACCCTGGAGGAAGGCTGGGGAGTATCGCCGTCCCAGGGAGGAGATGGAAGCAGCGACGGCAGAGCGGTGGTTCTATGAGGAGAAGTATGCGGGAACACGGCTGGCGAGGAAGCCCCAAAAACAACTTGGGGGGCACACTGGGAGGTTGGCTGGTTCAGGTTGGAGACCTGAGCCAACTCCCCGTGCTTACCGGAGTGAGCATGGCCCTGGTCAGGCACTGGGTCATGTAGTGAAGCGCACGGTGTCTCCAGTGCTCGTTCAGAGACTGGTACTGACTGTCCCTGCTCCACGCATCAGGCCCCCTAACAGCTGCCTCTAATTGGGAACTCAAACCTTTGGGGGGGGTACTGTCACGTCCTGGCCATAGATGGCCCTTTTGGCTGCTCATTGGTGTTTTTGGTCAGGACGTTATCAGGGGGTGTTTTTGGTCCTATGGTTATATTTCTATGTTGCTTGGTTTGGGTTCCCAATTAGAGGCAGCTGTTAGTCGTTGTCTCTAATTGGGAATCCTATTTAAGTTGGTTCCCTGCCCCACTTGCCTTGTGGGTTATTGTTTGCATTTGTGTGTGCCTGCGTGAGCGCCACACCTGCATGACGGTTTGTTCTTTAGTTTATTGTTTTTTTTTGGCAGTTTGCACATTAATTAAAGTATGTATACTGGAAACCTCACTGCGTCTTGGTCCGCTCCATCGGAAAACCGTGACACTTCAACTATAAGCTAATATTAGATAAAAGGAATCTGAGTTTACAAATAACCCCCAAAAATGGTATACTTATTTTATTTATTGAATTAACAAAGTTGTGCAGCACCCAATGTCCTTGTGTGAAACAAATATTTCCCCCGTACACTCAATAACTGCTTCTGCCACCCTTAGCTGCAATGATTGCAACTAAAGACTTCCTGTAGTAGTTGTTCAGTCGCTGTGGAGGCATTTTTGTCACCACTCTTCCATGCAGAGCTGCTTTAACTCAGCGACATTAGTGGGTTTTCAAGCATGAACTACTCGTTGCAGGTCCTGCCACAACATCTCTATTGAGATTAGTTCTGGACTTTGACTAGGCCATTCCAAAACTTCACATTTGTTGCTTTTTAACCATTTTCATGTAGACTTGATTGTGTGTTTTGGATCATTGTCTTGCTGCATGACCCAGCTGCACTTTAGTTTCAGCTCACAGACAGATGGCCTGACATTCTGATACAGAGCAGAATTTTTGGTTCCTTCTAGTAAGGCATGTTGTCCAGGTCCTGAGGCAGCAAAGCATCCCCAAACCATCACACTACCACCACAATGCTTGACCGTTGGTATGCGGTTCTTACTGTGGAATGCATTATGTACAACAAAAGGTTAAGCTCAGCAAAAAAAAAATATAATCAAATAGCAAAATTGGTTAGGAGCCCGTAAAACGACTGCTATCTATTGCAGCGCCATTCTGAGTGTATATATCATTGATCCCTCTGTGATTGTGGTGTTATGTCTCACTGGTTGTATAGTGGTATGATTATTCTACTATGAAATATCAGAGTTTACAGGGATATGATCAAACGACAGCCTGGTAAAAACAATGACTTCAAAGCCCTGTGAACACTGTCAGGACTTTAACAAGACACATCTCCCTCCCAACCATCAGCAATGCAATCACTTTGTCTCCAATCCTCCGCAAACACATCATAATAGCTCTTTTATCTGGGCCCCGGAACTGAGTTGCCATAGAAACAAATCTCAAGGTGGAGGCTTTAATACACACTTTAAAGTAATTGTCTAGTGTTTCCAGATTTCTGTGAAATATGACCAATAATTAATTACAATATGAGTAAAATAGTTTTTTTTTACAAACCGTGTTAATTAAGTATGTCAAAAAGCAGCTTTTCTGTGTTGGAATTGTGTGGGCGTACCCCAACAACAGAATGGTTTGAGCGTATACCGGTCAATAAAAATATTAATATGACTAGACTGCTGATTGACCAGCTCATCCTCCTCAGGAGGATAACATCATCCTCTTTGAGGAAATAGCAATTACTTTGAAATGGTCTGTTTGAGATACAAGTTTGAGGTGGGGTTTATGCTTTGGCCACAAATACGAGTACAAGACAAGTCAACCACATTATTTGGGTTTGAATATGAGTTAACAGAATATAAACTTTTAAAAGTGAGATTTTCACTGGACATTTACTTTAAAGCATATCTTACCTTTGGCAGTCTTAAATGGTAAAGAGTACATCTAAAACCATCAGATATTAAAACGGTTCAATAATGGAAACATATGAATGGAATTCATTTACTTGTGGGTGTGATTTCAGGGCGTGAGCTCACCCATACATTCACAACAAATTATTCATCAAAATATTATGAAAAATGAACAAACAGTTTCCAAACATACAAATGTGCTTTTAAAGGCGTTTGAATGCCCTGAATTTTAAATAAAATAAATACAAAATAACTTTCTACTGACCTTCAATCACGCCTTAATCAGTGAGCTTAATCATTTGTCTCATAATGTTCCTCAGCTGGGCAATAACAAGTGATTTTACATCAAATCTTAGATCTTGGACCAGATACTTGTTGCATACCAAGGGATTTATCAAGGGATGGTAGACCATAGTGGACTGTGCACACTGGCACCTGATAGCAGCTGCAAACATACAGGTAACTGCCAAAATAAAGGAAACACCAACATAGTGTCTTAATAGGGCTTTGGGCCACCACAAACCACCAGAACAGCTTTAAGTGTTTTCCTTTATTTTGGCAGTTACCAGTACATAGCATATAGCAACACAGTGAGAAGAAGGGCAGAGCCCCACTGTGAACATCATGGCCATTGTCACATTGATGAATGTCTCTCCAGAGAAGAAAAAGTGAAGAGGATTATTTTTCTTTCAATACACTTCCCAAAGGAAGCGCAGTGTGTGTGTGTGTTTGTGGACATAGGCCTGGGTGACTGTGCTGGCTGTTGATGTGCAGGGCAGCACATCATACTGATTTACAAGCAGACTTTCTCCTGCTCTAAACTCTGCTCCAGCATGGCCCCCTTGGATTGTGAGGAAAAGGCAAATGTCACAACATTAATCAGAGGAGAGAATAAAGACATTGAGTCTAGCTTTACGCGCCAAGGGCAACATGGATCAAATGCACAATACATAATCACTGCTATTTCCACAACATTGCTCCAACACAACAGCTTTTGAATTGGAATTGGTTCAAGTTAAGAGAAATCGATTTGGGAATGCTAAACATGTATTTGATATTCACTTCATGTTGTTGTTTACTCTGGCTTCCTGATAAATATCCAGTTAGTCCAATAACGTCTCCAGGAGGAGGAAGCTGCTGTCTTCCCTTTATAAAACACCACTAACCATTTGCCCTTTACTCTGTTGAATAAAAACATCTGCATGGAAAGAAAGGGGATTTCTGCCAGCCAAAAGTAAATGAAATACACAATGATAGAATCAACATGAGTTCCCTTTCAACTGCAGCAAAACACCAACACTTCTAGCACTACTATGCAGTATACTCAATAGAGCACGCTTAATTAGCGTGTGGCTTTACACCAAATAATTTAGGATTAATGACCGATTGTCTGAACGGGAAGGATTTCACTTGCAATAAGGAGTGATGGAGTGTGAAGGAAACTAGTTCCGTACTGAAATGTCACTCACAGGGTTAGACATGGAACCAGACTGGCAGCCCTGTCCTTTCCAGACCATTTAGATGACTACTGGACCAGCAGTAAAGTAGGAAAAGAGGCGTGTCGCATGCTGTCCAAACAGAGGCGAGACTCAGAAGGTTATTTATGTGGTGGCAAAAAGAATAAAGAGTTAAAAACTACTGTGTAGGCTATATACTGAATATACTTCCTGTTTAGGCTATATATTGTATATACTTCCTGTGTAGCTATATACTGAATATACTTCCTGTGTAGGCTATATACTGAATATACTTCCTGTTTAGGCTATATATTGTATATACTTCATGTGTAGCTATATACTGAATATACTTCCTGTTTAGGCTATATATTGTATATACTTCCTGTGTAGCTATATACTGAATATCCTTCCTGTGTAGGCTACATACTGCATATACTTCCTGTTTATCACTCTGCATGGCAGCCGCGGCCACGCACAGTCACCTATTAATAACTGATCGTGTGCATGCAAAGAAAAGACTTCTTCAATATCTATCTGTGATGAGACTGGCTCGGTGTCCACCTCTGTACCAGGCAGGGAGAGTCACAGAGCTTGTGCAGGAATATAATGGGGTGTGGGTGGGCACTGTTGAGTGAGGTCACAGCAGCCACTATCATTAGGGAACCATGCCTGAAATAGATTAAAGAGAAGACAAGCCAATTCTCATGTAGGAAGGAACCAGGAACTTGTAGGGTAGGACTAGATGGCAAAAATATCTGCATACGCTTCAACTTCAACCGTGGGTGTGTGTGCGCGCGTGTGTGTGCGCGTGTGTTTGTGTGTGTGTGTGGCCGTGCGTATGTGTGTATCAGCAATCTGCATCTGCGGAATCTGTGGTTTCCTCTAATTCATCCGCCTTTGTGTATAACTTGAAAGGGGACATGATTTGTACTGTGAAAACCACACGTGCCATTTTCCCTTCTCCTGCTGGCTCAACACGCACTTTCATTATTACCATGTAAATGAATTTCCTTCATCATTTACTGAGCCAATCTAAAGCCTCTCCATGACTGTCCCTCACTTTCCCCAGCTGTGGAGACACCTTCTTCCTGACATTTAATCAAAGTGGGCTTAAATGGCTCTGCTGGATGGAGCCTGGGAGGGTGCGTTTCCCATTAGACTGGGGCTCTTTGACATCATGAAGACATAGATGCTTGGGACTGGGCGTATGGGGGGACAGAGGGCGTGGCGGGAGTTGGGTGGGATAGGGGTTCAGCAGTGTTGCTGAATTTTCATCTCCTTAGTAGGAACAGGCTTCATCACTGTGTCACTACATATTTGTGGAGTGTACCCCGTGCCACACACACACACACGGACGCGGACACACACTCTCACACACGCACACATAACTCTTTCTTGCCATTTCAGATGCTGTTGAGGTGTTTGGTAGACATTAAATCAGCTTAAAGCAGCACAGTGTGTTCAAAGGTATTATACAGCTTCAGGTAAAGGCTAGAGAATAATGCAGACAGGAAAATAATATATCCATTGTAATGACCTCAAATCAACAGGCCTACACAAATGCATCTCATGGATTTTCTCTATATACACTATCTATACAAAATAATATGGACAACCCTTCAAATTTGTGGATTTGGCTATTTCAGCCCCACCTATTGCTGACAGGTTTATACAATTGAGCACACAGCCATGCAATCTCCATAGACAAACATTGGCAGTAGAATGGCCTTACTGAAGAGCTCAGTGACTTTCAACATGGCACCGTCATAGGATGCCACCTTTCCATCAAGTTAGTTTGTAAAATTTCTGCCCTGCTAAAGATGCCCCGATCAACTGGAAGTGCTGTTATTGTGAAGTGGAAACTTCTAGGAGCAACAACGGCTCAGCCGCGAAGTGGTAGGCCACAAAAACTCAGACTGTCCTCGGTTGCAACACTCACTACCGGGTTCCAAACCATCCTCTGGAAGTAACGTCAGCACAAGAACTGTTCATCAGGAGCTTCATGAAATGGGTTTCCATGACCGAGCAGCCGCACACAAGCCTAATATCACCATGCGCAATGCCAAGCGTTGACTGAAGTTGTGTAAAGCTCGCCGCCATTGGATTCTTTGGCAGTGGAAACGCGTCCTCTCACACTTGGAAGCAAGTCCCTTCAGCAATGTACCAACATCTAGTGGAAAGCCTTCCCAGAAGAGTGGAGGCTGTTATAGCGGCAAAGGGGGGGGGGGCAACTCCATATTAATGCCCATGATTTTGGAATGAGGTGTCCACATACCTTTGGTCATGTTGTGTATCTTCTACTGTGTAGTTTACCATATCACTCTTGCGTCCCCACTTCACCCCCCAACACAACCTGAGCCCTTCATGTATGCTCGACAGAACTAACCCCAAGCAACACTGTAACCAACAAGAGATTTATTAGAATCACTTGAAACCAGTCAGTTGAAACCCCATAACTCTCTAATTAATATCTCTATTTGCACATCCATTAACACCTTTCCCAGTATGTGTAGAAATCGGTGTTAATGAGCATTGATGATAATGCCGATGTCAATATTCCCAGATTTGTCCCGCTCAAGCCTGTGAGTGGAGAGGTGGGAAGGGAATTAGTGAGGAGTGTTAAGGTACTTGACACTAATGGAATGCTGAGCCAATTGTGTGTGTGACACACAACGTGGCCTTCTCACTGGAGGTTGTCACACAGCATGAGATTAGGAGAGAGAGAGAGAGAGAGAGAGAGAGAGAGAGAGAGAGAGAGAGAGAGAGAGAGAGAGAGAGAGAGAGAGAGAGAGAGAGAGAGAGAGAGAATGCATAATATGCTAACATCAAGCTATATGACCATGCTAATATTAAACTTGGACTATGACCATTTTTCATTTATTTTTTTATTTCACCTTTAATTAACCAGGTAGGCTAGTTGAGAACAAGTTCTCATTTACAACCTCGACCTGGCCAAGATAAAGCAAAGCAGTTCGACACAAACAACAACACAGAGTTACACATAAACAAGTGAACAGTCAATATCATAATAGAAAAAAAGAAAGTCTATGTACAGTGTTTGCAAATGGCGTGAGGAGGTAAGGCAATAAATAGGCTATAGTAGCTAAGTAATTACAATTTAGCAGATTAACACTTGAGTGATAGATATGCAGATGATGTTGTGCAAGTAGAAATACTTGTGTGCAAAAGAGCAGAAAAGTAAATAAAAACAATATGGGGATGAGGTAGGTAGATTGGGTGGGCTATTTACAGATGGACTATGTACAGCTGCAGCGATCGGTTAGCTGCTCAGATAGCTGATGTTTAAAGTTAGTGAGGGAAATATAAGTCTCCAGCTTCAGCGATTTTTGCAATTCGTTCCAGTCATTGGCAGCTGAGAACTGGCGGCCAACGCAGGTGTTGGCTTTGGGGATGACCAGTGAGATATACCTGCTGGAGCGCGTGCTACGGGTGGGTGTTGTTATCGTGATCAGTGAGCTGAGATAAGGCGGAGCTTTACCTAGCATAGACTTATAGATGACATGGAGCCAGTGGGTCTGGCGACGAATATGTAGCGAGAGCCAGCCGACTAGAGCATACAGGTCGCAGTGGTGGGTGGTATAAGGGGCTTTGGTGACAAAACGGATGGCACTGTGATAGACTGCATCCAATTTGCTGAGTAGAGTATTGGAAGCTATTTTGAAAATGACATCGCCGAAGTCGAGGATCGGTAGGATAGTCAGTTTTACGATGTTTATGTTTGGTGGCGTGAGTGAAGGATGCTTTGTTGCGAAATAGAAAGCCGATTCTAGATTTCATTTTGGATTGGAAATGCTTAACGTGAGTCTGGATGAAGAGTTTACAGTCTAATCAGACACCTAGGTATTTGTAGTTGTCCACATATTCTAAGTCAGAACCGTCCAGAGTAGTGATGCTAGACGGGCGGGCGGGTGCGGGCAGCGAATGGTTGAAAAGCATGCATTTGGTTTTACTAGCCTTTATGAGCAGTTGGAGGCCACGGAAAGAGTGTTGTATGGCATTGAAGCTCGTTTGGAGGTTAGTTAACACAGTGTCCAAAGAAGGGCCAGATGTATACAGAATAGTGTTTTCTGCGTAGAGGTGGATCAGGGAATCAACCGCAGCAAGAGCGACATCGTTGATATATACAGAGAAAAGAGTCTGCCCGAGAATTTAACCCTGTGGTACCCCCATAGAGAATGCCAGAGGTCCGGACAACAGGCCCTCCGATTTGACACACTGAACTCTATCTGAGAAGTAGTTGGTGAACCAGGCGAGGCAGTCATTTGAGAAACCAAGGCTGTCTGCCGATAAGAATACGGTGACTGACAGAGTCGAAAGCCTTGGCCAGGTCGATGAAGACGGCTGCACAGTACTGTCTTTTATCGATGGTGGTTATGATATCGTTTAGTACCTTGAGCATGGCTGAGGTGCACCTGTGACCACGGTCAGTGATCTGTTTATTAACTTGGCTTTCGAAGACTTTAGAAAGGCAGGGCAGGATGGATATAGGTCTATAACAGTTTGGGTCTGAGTGTTCACCCCCTTTGAAGAGGGGGGATGACCGCGGCAACTTTCCAATCTTTAGGGATCTCAGACGATACGAAAGAGAGGTTGAACAGACTGGTGATAGGGGTTGCAACAATGGCGGCGGAATAATAATAATTTTAGAAAGAGAGGGTTCAGATTGTCTAGCCCAGCTGATTTGTACGGGTCCAGGTTTTGCAGCTCTTTCAGAACATCTGCTATCTGGATTTGGGTGAAGGAGAAGCTGGGGAGGCTTGGGCAGGTAGCTGCGGGGGGGGTGCGGAGCTGTTGGCCGGGGTTGGGGTAGCCAGGAGGAAAGCATGACCAGCCGTAGAGAAATGCTTATTGAAATTCTCGATTATCATGGATTTATCAGTGTTGACAGTGTTACCTAGCCCCAGTGCAGTGGGCAGCTGGGAGGAGGTGCTCTTGTTCTCCATGGACTTTAATGTCCCAAAACATTTTGGAGTTAGAGCTACAGGATGCAAATTTCTGTTTGAAAAAGCTAGTCTTTGCTTTCCTGACTGACTGCGTGTATTGATTCCTGACTTCCCGGAAAAGTTGCATATCGCGGGGACTATTCGATGCTAGTGCAGTCCGCCACAGGATGTTTTTGTGCTGGTCGAGGGCAGTCAGGTCTGGAGTGAACCAAGGGCTATATCTGTTCTTAGTTCTACATTTTTTGAAAGGGGCATGCTTATTTAAGATGGTGAGGAAATTACTTTTAAAGAACAACCAGGCATCCTCAACTGACAGGATGAGGTCAATATACTTCCAGGATACTTTGGCCAGGTCGATTAGACCATGCTAACATCAAACTCTGACTATGACAATACTCCATACCCGAGTAGTAATATCTGAAGTTGTAATTCCTCTCTGCTGTAACAGACTACACCAGCTATGGTTATGGTTATGTCCCTAAGGTTATGTCTACTGCCCATCAAGGAAACATGGGTAAAGTAAGAGATGAAATAAGAAAGAAAAAACAGCTATCAGCTATCCAGACAGGCACACAACATTGGGTGCACTCAGGTCCGTTTCTGACCTGATATAGAAATACATAGAAATTATATATCCATTGGGCTTCCGTGTGGCGCAGCGGTCTAAGGCACTGCATCTCAGTGCTAGAGGCGTCACTACAGACACCCTGGTTTGATACCATCACAAATGGCTGTGATTGAGAGTCCCATAGGGCAGTGCAAAATTGGCCCAGTGTTGTCCGGGTTAGGCCAGAGTAGGCCGTCATTGTAAATTAGAATGTGTTCTTAACTGACTTGCCCAGTTAAATAAAGATTACATTTAATAATAATAATAACATCTAGCCATTTGTTATTCCTAGGGTTTGGCATCAGCACTGGAGACCTTCCAGAGAACACTGTCCAAGAGCAGGCTGACCTTCCAGAGATGGGCACTAGCTAGCTCCCACCCCAGTTAGGACTGAGCTGAGGAGGGTAGTTTGGAATGGTGGCAGCCCAGTTGTCTGCTAGCAGCTAGTTAATTTAAAACCCTGCGAGTCAGCAGAACATAACAAACCAAGGCTGTTGTTTTATTCATCACTGCAGCAAACTATGTGGCCTGGAGAATGGGGCTGAGCACCACTGTAAGTAGGCCTATGAGTCTCAATGAAACACACTTTGCCTGCTAAGGCTATATTGTGTATACAGCGTCCTTGTGGGTTCACACATAAGCTCATTTATAAGGTAAAGCCTACTGAGCACTGCAACTTAGGGCCGTTTCTAGAGTTATAATGAGAAAAGTGTCCCACTGGGCACACTGCGTCATTTCACGTGGATAATTGTGTCATATTTGGTTGATACATTCAATGAGATTACAATCTATATTAACCCACTAAAAAAGACAGCCAAAAGTTTGTTAAATTACCAATGTGTTATCATTGTGCTTTCAACCATCTAAAATCACAACCAAATTGCAATGGAAAAACAATGAAATTGTCAGTTAACATTTAAATTGTCACCCAAATGTCTATCACTGCGCCTTTAACAATTTAAAAGCAAAGTTTAAATGGGAATACAATGTAAGGTTTTAATTTTATTTATACAACATATTCATGTGATATCACTATGCTTCATCTAAAAGCAGAACCAAATGAAGTGGATTACAGTTGAGATTACATTAAAAGTATATGGTGCAAGTGATCAATGCTGTTTGAGATTCGACACAGATTATTACAGCAATTGCGAAGATCTTCGCAGACCTGCAACAACCTAGGCATTCTATCTTGAACATGCATGCTGTATATGCTTACATGTGAAGAAATGTATAGATACAGTAACCCATGGATCTGTTACTCATGCTAAGGTTGAATATACATTATCATCAATGATAATTTCATTTGCTCTGTTAAACCTACCCTTTGGAATGTTTTCGATAGCAACAGAGAATCTATTTAGTTTTTAAGTGGAAATCTCTCACCAATCATTCTCACAAGATAGCACATAGTCAATTACAAATATCATAGCTAAGCAGGGCTGGGCTTGGTTAAAACAAAGGGTAGCTGTAAATAGTTCAATTTTCCAGTAGGAAGTGCTGCCCAGCCTAATGTTTTTATTTTCTGATAGTGGATATAATGTTGAAAATCTGACGTTGTTTTAAAGGTACAAATTCAACATATTTTATACAAGGTTTGTCTATGTTGAAATTTGGTTACCATGATGACATAATCCTGTGGTTGAAATTTCACCTCAAAACAACGGTATACATTGATCACTTTTTTTAAATCCAATGTATTTTCCATGTACTGTAGATTCCACGTCACAATACGTTGACAGATTATGTTGAAACATTGTTGATTCAACCAGTTTTTGCCCACTGGGTTGTTAAGTGCTATTCTAGAGATACAGACACAGAATCCACTCGTATTGCCAATCCAAATCATTCTCCGAAAGATTTATTAGATTATTATAGCCCCTACTCACACTTCAAGTCAATGACAAAAAACGTTCCTATACAAATGTAAATGCCAAGCACCTTCACACAGAAGCTGTGCATTACTATTCAGAGCATAAGTCAGCCCTCAGATAATTTTCCAGAGAAACTAAATATAGATTAATAAGCATTACACAAGGCCACATTGTTCTCTTAATTTTCTCTTTAATAATTTATGGGATAATTATATAATGTGGATGAGCCCACAAATTAAAAAAAATAACCGGATACTGTACTCATGGCCTCATTTCAGAGGATATCAAGAGAAGTTGTCTACACATATGAGCTGGCAAATTGCATCTGAAATTCCAATCTGCTGGGAATCTGTTCAGCTCTCACACTTGTTTGCATTTACCTTGATATTCCACAACCAACATTTATCAGTTAAATGGAAGACTTTGATGTGGGGTCCAGTCATTTTTAGATGAATGGTCTATACATACACTTCTGTGCTTTTATCAAATGTACCTGTCACAAACTTCTTGATGAGGAAACTGAAGTGAAGAGGATATTCAGCCACTCTTGGAGGACAATTGAACTCGGATGACAAAAAACGCTTCTTATGGCTAAATATCCTCTCCACTTCAATGACAAATGACTCAAAAAAGTTGAATAAAACCAATCCTATCTTTACATGTGTATCTATTTGATACTGAGAGAAAGATGCATTTGGGGTGGCAGGGTAGCCTAGTGGTTAGAGCGTTGGACTAGTAACCGAAAGGTTGCAAGTTCAAATCCCTGAGCTGACAAGGTACAAATCTATCGTTCTGCCCCTGAACAAGGCAGTTAACCTGCTGTCATTGAAAATAAGAATTTGTTCTTAACTGACTTGCCTAGTAAAATAAAGGTCAAAAATTATATTCTCCAACTTAGTACTAATCCCTTTTCCTCAGGACTTGGTCCCTCTGGATCCAGTCCACTAGTACTAATCCCTTTCCTCAGGACTTGGTCCCTCTGGATCCAGTTCACTAGTACTAATCCCTTTTCCTCAGGACTTGGTCCCTCTGGATCCAGTCCACTAGTACTAATCCCTTTTCCTCAGGACTTGGTCCCTCTGGATCCAGTCCACTAGTACTAATCCCTTTTCCTCAGGACTTGGTCCCTCTGGATCCAGTTCACTAGTACTAATCCCTTTTCCTCAGGACTTGGTCCCTCTGGATCCAGTCCACTAGTACTAATCCCTTTTCCTCAGGACTTGGTCCCTCTGGATCCAGTCCACTAGTACTAATCCCTTTTACTCAGGACTTGGTCCCTCTGGATCCAGTCCACTAGTACTAATCCCTTTTACTCAGGACTTGGTCCCTCTGGATCCAGTTCACTAGTACTAATCCCTTTTACTCAGGACTTGGTCCCTCTGGGTCCAGTTCACTAGTACTAATCCCTTTTCCTCAGGACTTGGTCCCTCTGGGTCCAGTCCACTAGTACTAATCCCTTTCCTCAGGACTTGGTCCCTCTGGGTCCAGTTCACTAGTACTAATCCCTTTTCCTCAGGACTTGGTCCCTCTCTTCTATATTGCAAAGGACCCAGGAATCTCCAAACACCCATTCCCCTTTCTACATGTTACCTATTTGCTCCTGAGAGAAAGATACACGCATTTATATTCTCCAACATTTTCTCCAAATATCGGAGAGTGGTCCCTCTCTGCTCCACTGCAAATGACCCAGGGCCTGCTGAACTTTATGCCAAGTTACCTAAACCCTACGCTACAAGGCCAACAAATGGTTCCTTGTTCCGTTTTGTTATTATTTTTTTACTTTTGAGAAGGAGAACAAACACCACAACAGAAATTAATTTTCTGCTCTCTCGGTTCCCCAAACAGTCACACTCATTATCTAATTAACGAGGATTAGGAAAACCGAACCGCTCGATTCAAACATTTAATCAGCAAACTGAACAGAACCCTAGTTTTTGTCTCATGGAAGGGGTACCAAGGATGGCTGCCATGTCTCTCTCTCCCAAGAGGTAGTTTCATACATCTTTAAAGAGTCCTTACATATCAAAGCCAAAACACATCCATCTTGTCTACTCAATATAAGCCTTGTGGTACATATATTTTTTTACATTTTAGTCATTTAGCAGACTTACAGTATGCATACATTTTAATCCGTTTTTTTTTTCTATTACCTTTCTATAGTTTAAAGCATTGCTGAATATTTTCAACAGCTCACTGAAACTACAGAACTGTTTCAGGGCACAGTGCTGCAGCATTTACAAGCTTCAGGTCTATCACAGCAACTACAGTGCTGAATGCATTACATTATTCATTCAAATAATTGCGCAGGAATGAGCTGTATTTGTCTGAATGTGACGTGAATAAACAAAAGATTCTGGGAACATCTCTTGTGTATACATATGACATTCGGATGAACATTTGTGCAAATGTATACATGTTTTTCTTTTGAAGATGGAAATGTAATCCTTGGATGATTAAAATCCTGCGGCGAGTATTCCATTTTAAAGACGTTAATGGGGTGCATCTATTGTATGAGCCTGCATAAGTACTCCACTCTCAAGTGGTGACATTTGAAGACAATGGGTGCTACCGTACTGGTTGCTCAGCTGTCACAGGCCCGCACCGGGCCTCACAAAAAAACTGGTGTTTGCTCAAACACAATTACACAGGAAAAGCTGCATTGAGAATCCTCTAATGGACCATCTGCTTAAAGCGATTACCTTTCCTGGGGAAATCACCTTACATGAAGGGAAGTCAGTTGGTTTCCCTGCAGGGAGCGTCAAACAAACCCCAGCAGACTTTCCCAGACAAGATCAATCAAAAAGATGACATCCCATTCATATTTCAACAGTTTGAGTGTTTGCACTGTAGATACCCTATTGATCATGCATTGACTTCATCTACCTTAGTCTAGCTTCACTAAAAGCAGCAAAGCAGGGCTTGTGTGTGTATTTGACTCCGAAACTGTGATCAGACAAGCTATAATGAGCATTTTTGTGCTTAGCGATACTGCCTCGTCATGCCCATGCTCTTCTGAACCCCTCTGGTGTACTGAGGACACTGTGCTCGATTTGGACCATCACATCTGACGGGGGATCTAAGAACACGATGCTAAGATGTCTGAAGATACTACAGAGCTGCTAGTCAAATCATAGCTTTCATACAGGGCTAGTTCTGTCGTGAAACACCCCTGCCACGTGCCAGTTAAGACAGCACAGGCACACATAGTTAACTTTTTGAGAGCCCTTCTCTCTTTGTCTTATCCACTTCCAAATGAGAATATTCGAATGAATACAACTCATCAAATGTTTCTCAAAGAATCACACTATTAACAGACATATTTGTGGAGAACATTCAGATCATGTATTCATGCCGGCCATAGTACCCTCCCTTCACAGCTAGTCGTGCTCCTTCACTATACAGTAACTAAGCTCTTAGTAATGTGAATGGAGCGAGACACATTTGGTATGGAAGGCAGGGGAGTGTTCTTGAGAAACTGTCAGCTTCACCACTGGTGGAGAAGGGTCCTTCCAGATTCTCTCAAAAACTGACAGCACATATGGAGTACCTTAAAATATTTAGCCTGACTGTTTGTCAGTGAGAAATATGTTTACAGTATGATTCTCTATGAAATACGAATACAGTATGATTCTCTATTAAATACGCTTATAGTAGGAGTCTCTATGAAATACGATTACAGTATGATTCTCTATGAAATACGATTAGAGTGTGATTCTCTATGAAATAAGTTCACAGTATGATTCTCTATGAAATATGTTTATACTATGATTCTCTATAAAATAAGTTTACAGTATGATTCTCTATGAAATACATTTACAGTATGATTCTCTATTAAATATGTTTATAGTATGATTCTCTATGAAATAAGTTTACAATATGATTCTCTATTAAATACATTACAGTATGATTCTCTATGAAATAAGTTTACAGTATGATTTTCTATGAAATATGTTTACAGTATGATTCTCTATGAAATACGTTTACAGTATGATTCTCTATTAAATACGTTTATAGTATGATTCTCTATGAAATAAGTTTACAGTATGATTCTCTATGAAATAAGTTTACAGTACGATCTTCTATGAAAAAGTTTACAGTATGATTCTCTATGAAATAGGTTTACAGTATGATTCTCTATAAAATAAGTTTACAATATGATTCTCTATGAAATACGTTTATAGCATGATTCTCTATGAAATAAATTTACAGTATGATTCTCTATGAAATATATGTTTACAGTATGAATCTCTATTAAATAAGTTTATAGTATGATTATCTATTAAATAAGTTTATAGTATGATTCTCTATGAAATATGCTTATAGTATGATTCTCTATGAAATGTGATTACAGTATGATTCTCTATGAAATACGATTACAGTGTGATTCTCTATGAAATACGATTACAGTATGATTCTCTATGAAATATGATTGCAGTATGATTCTCTATGAAATTTGATTACAGTATGATTCTCTATGAAATACGATTACAGTGTGATTCTCTATGAAATACGATTACAGTATGATTCTCTATGAAATACGATTACAGTATGATTCTCTATGAAATATGATCACAGTATGATTCTCTATGAAAGGGTTTTGTTCAAGACCGGTATTAACACACCTTATTCAACTAGTCAACACATATTTAAGTCCTTGGTAAGTTCTGCACCACCTGCGGATTTCAAAGCCCAAGACTGAAGAACACTGCCTTCAAACATAAAGCAGTTCCCCTGTGGTATTATCTCAACTGTGTTTTCACAAGAAGAATTTTGGATTATTCTAAATATTAAATAATAAAACCATGGCCAGCAAATGTTTTATTTATTTAACCATTATTTAACCAGGAAAAGCCCATTGAGACGCAGAGTCTCTTTTTCAAGGGAGACCTGGCCAAGAAGGCAGCAACAATCAATACATTACATAATTAAAACATACAACAATACAATACAACACAACATGATGCAGCCTAAAAAAAGCATTTCCGTAACAGTCTCCCATCAATATATAACCTTCATAAACAAAGCAATCTCCTCTATGTAACTATTGCACTAAATTGCATAAGGTAAACATAGATACTACTGTATAGTATATGGTACATACCCATATGAAATAATACTATAGTATACTATGGTATAAATACTGTAGTATTCGATGTAGTGTTTTTTCTGACTTTACTGTAGTATTTACTGTCGTTTTCTTTGCTGACTAATGTATCTTTCACATAGAAGTGGAGGCTTTCTCCTTGAGAAAATCTACTGGAGAAATGCTAAACAGTATATTTTCCATAACCTATTGATAGATTCTATAGATTATTTTCTATAATTTGTAGGTAGGTAGGACTGAGGTCTGAACGGATAGTTCAGAGCTTCTGCTCTTTCTATAACCAGTATAGACGAGACAACGACTGGTAGAGACATCTCAGAGCTTCATGCCCTCCTGTATCAGTTTGGCGGAGGTCAGGATTGGCAAGGCACAAGGGTGGAGTTCTCCTTCCTTTTTTTATTTTACTTGATTTGATTAAAACACACTTTAATGGTTTTAAAGTGCGGCTAAAACCAGTGTTTATGTTGTTAAAATGTCCGCTTCTATTGCAGTGCCTATCAGCAGGAATAAGAGTGGATAAAATCACAATAGAATGGGTTTACAAGTGGCTTAAAAGTGATAGATATGCTAAGAAGCACAGAGAGGGGGATACAAATCTGGATGGTTAGCTTGTTCCTCCCGAATCATGGGTTTCAGAGATGGATTGTCCACCAACCTGAGGGTAAACCTGCGCCCCAGAACAGCATTCTTCTTCTCTACTGTTCTCAGTCCTGAAAGTTCATGTATGTAGTGTGTGTTTGTGTACGTGGGGAGTCTGTACACCATCTTGATGCAAAGATTTTGAATGGTCCGGAAGTTTTCTGACCTGAGAACTCCCCACGTTCCACCAGGCTGGTGAAGCATACTTGGATGTACACCCCAAGGAACTTAGCCGTTGGGGTCGTCTGGAGGGCCTGTCCATACAGTTTAAGGTGCACTTGCTTAGTTATTTTGGGGTTTCTGGAGAGGAGGACGCACTGGGTCTTCAGGGGGGTTGATCTTGACCCGCCACAGATTGGCCCAGTTCTTGATCACTGTTATGCTCCTCTGTAGCTTTTTTAGATGGGTAAAAAAAAAAAAAAAAAACTTTGAATAGCCTACTACAATGTGCGCATTGCTGCGCTTATAATGTGAAGAAATAGCAAAATAGTTTATAAACATTAAAAACTAAATGTTCTGATCTGTTGCATCAGCCACATTGTGTAAAAAAGTTTTTCTTTTTTATGCTAGTGGTTGTATTAATATGGGATCTATCGCATCGCACAACTTTACCAGACTATGTTTGGAATATTTATTTATCGCACAGAATAGAATAGGTTGACCTTTGTACTATGGGGGATAGTAGATTGACATAGGCTAGTGCTTTTGCTGTTCGTTAGGCCTACTCATCTTGTTGGCTGAGGAAACGTAAATGTGGACAATATCTTCAATATGCACCTCGGAATTGGATAAGAACATGCTCAGTTCAGTCCTGGATGTGTCTGTCTTCACTTGTAGCCTGTGAGAAAGACCCGATCACGTGATGGAGCACGTAGCACTCAGGGAAAAGGGCCCAATGGTCACTGGCCGCAAAAGGCATGCATTACTGCCACACAAAGGGGATGGCGCCGTGAAATTCTAGGCATTACCAAGTGCTTGTCAAATTGTGAATGAGTGACTGATGTAGTGTGTACAGGCTGCGCAAAAAAAACAAAGCAGAGCTCATGCCTTTCAAGTGACTTATTTAAAATCATCATTAGAGTCGCATCATGCAACCTTAAAAATCGAAACATATAGCCCAACGTGTGGAGAACAACTAAAGTTACATTAATAATAACTCATATTATCTCATTCCTATTTCTTTGTTAACTGCTCAACACATAATAGCCGCATGCGCACACTCCCTCAAATCATTTGGAGAAAACATCCTTTCTATTTTATTCAGCTTTGTTCAATTGTATTCTTCATACTATGAAATAATTGTGTCTGCTAAATGAACTAGTGTAGCCCACAGCCATTTGGCATAGCCAGATGAGGACCTAATATAAGGACAACTTAGAGTATGCTATTCTGTTCTTCTGAAATAGACTATATTTTCTTTATATCATGCTTCTTCAGACCTGTCTAAAGAAATAATGGGTTTATTGTGATGGTGTAGGCTATACTACATGGATTTATTAGACTTTTTAAAATGTAGATGTTCCAAAGGTCTGCATCAGTGGCTTGTAGGCTATGTGTGGAAACCAGGAGATGCTAAATGTGTTTATGTTAATTAATTCAAATTCATGGCGTAGTAGTCAGACGTCTTTTGTCCTCGTCTTGTCGTGTCCAGTGTATATATATTTTCTTTGCGTATCTTTTTATATATTTCTTCTAAAACTCAACTTCAAAACACTCTCCTGCAACCCGCCTCACCCAATGTGGTGCGGATCTGTTTTTTTCCCCAAGTATTATCCACCTCGAATCCGGTATCCCCCAACAGAAGCTAGCCAGGTCATTAGCTACTAGCTAACGTTAGTATTTAGCTAACCACTGCTAGCGGACAGCAGCAGCTAACTTTTAGCTCGGAAATCTCTCGCCAGTTTGTACAACGCGACTCAAACCAGAGCATACCGGACCTATTTTCTCTCCATATCCCCGGATTCCTACCGCAAGCTCTGGACATTTTCACCTGGATATTGCTGCTAGCTATCCGAGTGACTATTGGCTAACGTTGGTCCCGGAGCAAGCACCAATTAGCCTGAAGCTAGCCCATGCTAGGCCCATCTTCCGGCTAGCTGAAGAGTTCCATCAGCCACTCCTGGGCTACAACACCTATCCGGACCCGTTTTCTTACTGCCGGTGCGGAGCCCCACCGGGCCTTCACGACTGGACTACCGATGTTATCTGCCTGAGGGGGTTATTCAACCGGCCCTCCGTCGCGACATCACCTGAACGCCCATCAGCTAACTACGGCCCGCTAACGTTAGCTGTCTAGAGCATATCGGTTGCTAGCTAAATAGGTCCATCTGACAATTTCTTGGGCCACTATACCTATTTTGCCAATTGGACTGGTCCCCTTTACCTCACGGAACCCCACTAATGCATCACAACTGGTCTACCGACGGAAATGCACGAGGAGGCTATAAACAGACTTCCTCAATCTTCTGCTAGCTTGTTAGCTGGCCTGCTAGCCTTCTGCTAGCTTCCTACCCCCGGCTAGCTGTCTGAATCGCCATGTCCCAAACCAGCCTCACTACTCACTGGACCCTTAAGATCACTCGGCTAAGCATGCCTCTCCTCAATGTCAATATGCCTTGTCCATTGCTGTTCTGGTTAGCGTTTATTGTCTTATTTCACTGTAGAGCCTCTAGCCCTGCTCAATATACCTTATCCAACCCTTCATTTCCACCACCCACACATGCGATGACATCACCTGGTTTAAATGTTTCTAGAGACGATATGTCTTTAATCATCACTCAATGTCTAGGTTTACCTCCACTGTACTCACGTCCTACCATACCTTTGTCTGTACATTATGCCTTGAATCTATTTTATCGCCACCTGAAACCTGTTCCTTTTACTCTCTGTTCAGGACGTCCTAGACGACCAGTCCTTATAGCCTTTAGCCATATCCTTATCCTACTACTCCTCTGTTCCTCTGGTGATATAGAGGTTAATCCAGGTCCTGCAGAGTCTAGCTCCACTCCTATTCCCCCGGTGCTCTCATTTGTTGACTTCGGCAACCTTAAAAGCCTTGGTTTCATGCATGTTAACATTGGAAGCCTCCTCCCTAAGTTTGTTTTATTCCCTGCTTTAGCACACTCTGCCAACCCGGATGTCTTAGCCGTGTCTGAATCCTGGCTTAGGAAGACCACCAAAAACCCTGAAATCTCCAACCCTAACTACAACATTCTCAGACAAGATAGAATGGCCAAAGGAGGCGGTGTTGCAGAGATAGCTTGCAGAGTTCTGTCATACTATCCAGGTCTGTGCCCAAACAATTTGAACTTTTACTTTTAAAAATCCACCTTTCTAGAAACAAGTCTCTCACCGTTGCCGCTTGCTATAGACCACCCTCTGCCCCCAGCTGTGCTCTGGACACCAAATGTGAACTGATTTCCCCCCATCTATCTTCAGAGTTCGTGCTGCTAGGTGACCTAAACTGGGACATGCCTAACACCCCGGCCATCTTACAATCTAAGCTTGATGCCCTCAACCTCACACAAATCATCAATGAACCTACCAGGTACAACCCAAAAGCCGTAAACACGGGCACCCTCATAGATATCATCCTAACTAACTTGCCCTCTAAATACACCTCTGCTGTTTTCAACCAAGATCTCAGCAATCACTGCCTCATTGCCTGCATCCGTAACGGTCAAACGACCTCCCCTCATTACTGTCAAACGTTCCCTAAAACACTTCAGCGAGCAGGCCTTTCTAATCGACCTGGCCCGGGTATCCTGGAAGGATATTGACCTCATCCCGTCAGTAGAGGATGCCTGGTTATTCTTTAAAAGTGCCTTCCTCACCATCTTAAATAAGCATGCCCCATTCAAGAAATTTAGAACCAGGAACAGATATAGCCCTTGGTTCTCTCCAGACCTGACTGCCCTTGACCAGCACAAAAACATCCTGTGGCGTTCTGCATTAACATCGAACAGCCCCTGTGATATGCAACTTTTCAGGGAAGTCAGGAACCAATATACACAGGCAGTTAGGAAAGCCAAGGCTAGCTTTTTCAAGCAGAAATTTGCTTCCTGTAACACAAACTCTAAAAAGTGCTGGGACACTGTAAAGTCCATGGAGAATAAGAGCACCTCCTCCCAGCTGCCCACTGCACTGAGGATAGGAAACTCTGTCACCACTGATAAATCCACTATAATTGAGAATTTCAATAAGCATTTTTCTATGGCTGGCCATGCTTTCCACCTGGCTACCCATACCCCGGTCAACAGCCCTGCACCCCCCTCAGCAACTCGCCCAAGCCTCCCCCATTTCTCCTTCTCCCAAATCCAGTTAGCTGATCTGGACTCCTACAAATCAGCCGGGCTAGACAATCTGGACCCTTTCTTTCTAAAATTATCTGCCGAAATTGTTGCAACCCCTATTATTAGCCTGTTCAACCTCTCTTTCGTGTCATCTGAGATTCCCAAACACTGGAAAGCAGCTGCGGTCATCCCCCTCTTCAAAGGGGGAGACACTCTTGACCCAAACTGCTACAGACCTATATCTATCCTACCCTGCCTTTCTAAGGTCTTTGAAAGCCAAGTTAACAAACAGATTACCGACCATTTTGAATCCCACTGTACCTTCTCCGCTATGCAATCTGGTTTCAGAGCTGGTCATGGGTGCACCTCAGCCACGCTCAAGGTCCTAAACGATATCATAACCGCCATCGATAAGAGACATTACTGTGCAGCCGTATCAATTGATCTGGCCAAGGCTTTCGACTCTGTCAATCACCACATCCTTATTGGCAGACTCAACAGCCTTGGTTTCTCAAATGACTGCCTCGCCTGGTTCACCAACTACTTCTCCAATAGAGTTCACTGTGTCAAATCGGAGGGCCTGTTGCCCGGGCCTCTGGCAGTCTCTATGGGGTTGCCACAGGGCTCAATTCTTGGGCCGACTCTCTTCTCTGTATACATCAATGATGTCGCTCTTGCTGCTGGTGAGTCTCTGATCCACCTCTACGCAGACGACTGTATACTTCTGGCCCTTCTTTGGACACTGTGTTAACTACCCTCCAGACGAGCTTCAATGCCATACAACTCTCCTTCCGTGGCCTCCAACTGCTCTTAAATGCAAGTAAAACTAAATGCATGCTCTTCAACCGATCGCTGCCCGCACCTGCCCGCCCGCCCATCCAGCATCACTACGGACGGTAGACTGACAGTTATTTGCTTGACAATCACCAGCTGACAAAATTTTGTGACCGCCACAGCCCTATAGAGGACTTAACATATAACAAACACGTCGTACAAGAATTAGCTGCCTGCTACGCACTGACTCAGCCCCGGGATTACAATTATAGTTGTATTATTTATTTAACTAGGCAAGTCAGTTAAGAACAAATTTTTATTTACAATGACGTCCTACCCCAACCAAACCTGAACGACGCTGGGCCAATTGTGCACTGCCCTATGGGACTCCCAATCACGGCCAGATGTGATACAGCCTGGATTTGAACCAGGGACTGTAGTGACGCCTCTTACACTGAGATGCAGTGCCTTAGACCGCTGCTTCACTCGGGAGCCCAGTATCAAGTCAAGTCAAATAGCAGTTGCCTAGCCAATGCTATCTACTACAGCCATCTTTAGCTATCTCTGCAATGTGTTGAGAAAAGGTCCAGCTGTTCCCTGCAGCTGTGTCAATGCACTCTTCACAGAGAGGAAGAGGCGAAGTGAGAGGTTTCACTCTTGCCAAAATCTGTCCAAAATAAGCCTAATGTGTTTCAATAGGCTTATTTTGGACCTAAACTTGACACCTGCCTTCCCGCCTTTGGGACAACGACTCCAATTGTTAGGGCGGAGACAAGCATCTCATCACTATATACAGATCTCTACACTCCAAAAAGCCAGCCAGTTCTACAAACAGCATTCCCTCCCGCTCCCAGGCATTCATTTGCATGGTCCTAATGTCAGCCCACTAATACCGCTAAACTGCCCTTGCCTGTTGGTGTTGAGCTAGGGTATGGTGACTGCCATTCTCTGCCATACCCAACTGACGCCTCTGCTGAGTACCACTCTCCATATTTTCAAGCATAGTGGTAGCTGCATCATGTTATGGGTATGCTTGTCATCGTTAAGAACTGGGGAACTTTTCAGGATAAAAAAGAAACAGAATGGAGCTGAGCACAGGCAAAATCCTAGAGGAAACCTGGTTCAGTCTGCTTTACACCAGACACTGGGAGATGAATTCACCTTTGAGCAGGACAATAACCTAAAACACAAAGCCAAATCTACATTGAAGTTGCTTACCAAGAAGACAGTGAATGTTCCTAGGTGGCTAAGTTACAATGTTGACTTAAATATACTTGCAAATCTATGGCAAGGGATGAAAATGGTTGTCTAGCAATGAGCAACAATCAATTTGACAGAGCTTTGAGAATGATGATAATAATAATGGGCAAATGTTGCACAATCCAGGTGTGGAAAGCTCTTAGAAACTTGCCCAAAAAGACTCACAGCTCTAATCGCTGCCAAAGGTGCTTCTACAAAGTATTGACTCAGGGCTGTGAATACTTACATAAATAAGATATTTCTGTATGTAATTTTCCCTAAATTTGCTACATTTTCTAAAAACATGTTTTCACTTTGTCATTATGGGGTGTTGTGTGTACATGTGTGAGAGAAGAAAATCAATCCAATCCATTTTGAATTCAGGCTGTAACAAAAAAAAGTGTGCAATAAGTCAAGGTGTATGAATACTTTATGAAGGCATTGTACATATTCTGCCTCTACTTTAATCGCTCTGATTTACATAGGATCTAGACTCAACACTTCTTCAAACACGCACAAACACACAGAGACACACAGACACACACACAGACACACACACACCGACACACGCTCACCTACACATCTGGTTAAGTTAAGTAGGATGCTGGCGAATGGAAAATGTATTACACGTACCTACGTATAACACCAAATTAGTGGCCTTGTGGGGAAGGTTGGGAGTTCGATCCCTGGCCGAGTCATACCAAAGAATGTAAAAATGGGACCCGATGCATCTCTGCCTGGCACTCAGAATTAAGGAGATAGATTGGGGATAAGGCTCTGCGATAGACTAGCATCCTGTCCAGGGGGTGTACTTGTACATCAAGCTGCCTCACACTACAGAAACAGGAGATAGACTAGTGTCCTGTCCAGGGGGTGTACTTGTACATCAAGTTGCCTCACACTACAGAAACAGGAGATAGACTAGTGTAAAGGCCAGGTGGTGTACTTGTAAATCAAGCTGCCTGACCCTATAGAAACAGGAGATAGACTAGTGTCCAGGCCAGGGGGTGTACTTGTAAATCAAGCTGCCTGACCCTATAGATACAGGAGATAGACTAGTGTCCAGGCCAGGGGGTGTACTTGTAAATCAAGCTGCCTGACCCTATAGAAACAGGAGATAGACTAGTGTAAAGGCCAGGGGGTGTACTTGTAAATCAATCTGCCTGACCCTATAAAAACAGGAGATAGACTAGTGTCCAGGCCAGGGGGTGTACTTGTAAATCAAGCTGCCTGACCCTATAGAAACAGGAGATAGACTAGTGTCCAGGCCAGGGAGTGTACTTGCACATCAAGCTGCTTGACCCTATAGAAACAGGAGATAGACTAGTGTCCAGGCCAGGGAGTGTACTTGCACATCAAGCTGCTTGACCCTATAGAAACAGGAGATAGACTAGTGTCCAGGCCAGGGAGTTTACTTGCACATCAAGCTGCTTGACCCTATAGAAACAGGAGCTAGTAGCTGGAGACTATGGGCCGCTCTGGCTCGCACACGCCAAGGCTACTTTACTTACTGACGTGTAACGTGCTGGTTACAATAAATCCGTGCGCAGGTTCAAGGTTGCGTACAGGAAATTTTTCTCTCTGGATGATAGAGAGGAAATAGGCCAGAGGAGAGGATAAAGCATGATGGAAAACCAGAAGGAATAGAAAAATATAGAAAAAGCATCCAATAATATCTCCAGCACAAGCCTGGAAACACTTTGTCATGGTCCATAGAGCTATTCTCGCCCATCAAATACCACAGTTTCCCCCCTGCAGTTGAATCCCAAAGATGGGGGAATCAACTCAAACGAGGAAAAGCCTGTTACTCAGGAGGGTGAATTCTCAAGCGGGGGAGACTGATGTTAGTGGCTCAATGGAGATCCCTCATACTTATTTCGGGAGACATGGAGGAGGAGCTGTGACTGTTCTGTGTGTAGCCTCCGATCTATAAATGATCCACACGGTCATGTGATCCGATACCGAAACACTCAGTGCCCACTAGGGAAGGCCGACCCAAACTTTTTTTGGGGGTGATCCTCTAGCGCTGTAACCCACACGTTAAAACCTAACGATTTAAAGAAGCCAATTCATTTTATCCTATTGCACCATGGAGACTGTGACCCAGTTAGGAAATTTAAATAGGGATTCGATTTGAAGGGGCATATTAATTGGAACAGATGCCTTCTCAATTATTAACATCTCTCACAGCGTGCTAGCATGAGCTAAATTTACCCCTCCATGTCTGTCCTCCAGCTGAATGCTTCAGCAGTGGTCTTAATCAGAGGCCAATAAAAACACTCTCTGATGAGAGGCCTCTTTGAAGATAGACTCTGAATAAACACACAGTCAATGGACATCCACGTGAGCCCCATGAAATCAGTCACCAGTCGCCACTTCCTGGTGTAATGAACAGACATTCAGACACGATTACCAAGGGGCTACAAACAAGTCGTGCTGACCCAATGGACAAAGTGTGCAAAGCTGTCATCAAGGCAAAGGGTGGCTACTTTGAAGAATCTCAAATATAAAATGTATTTTGATTTGTTTAACACTTTTTTGGTTACTACATTTCATAGTTTTGATGTCTTCACTATTATTCTACAATGTAGAAAATTGTAAAAATAAAGAAAACCACTAGAATGAGTAGGTGTGTTCAAACTGTAAGTTAATAAAATTTCACCTTGCCAAGGTATTTCCTACTTTTTATAGAACATTCCAAAAAAGGGGGTTGAGAGACAAGATTTTATGATCATTATTCCAATATTTTACAGATTAATTTGAGGAGAGCACAAATGTTTTTTCAGGGTTAAAATATCCATCCACTATGCAGATTCCGCCTTTCATACTAATGAATGAAAGGTGACTTGTACAAGCAGGTCCAAGTGTCTGCAATTTATTGGTAATTTACCACAAATGTATTCAGCCACCATCATTGTGGGCAACTGTTAGCCTACCTGGGTTTTTACAGCAATTGCTTATCTCAGAGAGCTGCAAGCATTAACAGATTGTTCAGGAAAATATATTCACAACATAAACCACAAGCTGCCATCGGAGACCAGCGCTGCTATTCACAGTCTGTAGATCCATAACCAGATCAGACTTAATTCAAGCTACTTTGCATGATTATGCTTATCTGACCTCCCTCTTCTCGCTACCACAGCTTTGCTGCTTTACAGCATCTTTGATCTTCCCTGCAAAGGCAAAAAGCCTTTCAAATGCACAGAATTTTACTATAGACCAAAGTGGGAGTGTTATTTTTTATCAATGAGAAATGCATTGGTCTCGGTCTTGCTCCTCCACATTTGTTACATCACATTTCCATTTTGTTGGTTTCTTTGAATATTCCCTATGAGCAATAGCATGTACTTTATAATAATATTTTTTTATTATTGGGAAAGTATATGGGAATATTTCTGTGAAATGTAGTGGAAGATCCTCAGAGAAGGAAGGGGAGGACCATCCTCCTCAGTGAATTTCATAAAAATAAAAATAGTGAAATATTAAAAAAGACAACTTCCTGAGGACATCCTCCAACCTATCCGAGCTCATTGTAGCATGAACTGTCACGTTGTCCACCCAACAAATTAATTTCTTAAAAAATTAAGGAGAAGCACGAGAGAGAGAGAAAGGGAGAGAGAGAGCTAGCTGAGTACTTTAACATACTTAGCTAGCAAATACAGCTAGCTAGTTTAGCCTACTCAAACACCAGGCGCAAACAGATATGGATGTTACCTAGCTGGCTATGGCTATCCAACACTGTAACTCTTCCATGTCAAGGTAAGCTTTTGGTTTTATTCAGTTATTGCCACCGGGGCCCACCGGTGTAACTGCTAAACTTCTTGCTAACTGTACACTGTACTGCATGATTGTAGGGGGTTTACTAACGTGTTATTTCTAGTAGCTATGTTGACTTGAAGTTAGCTAATATAGTGACAACGATGTAAGCTGTGTGTAGCGGTTATGATTTGAAAGTTTGGCTTGGAAAGTATTTGCCTGGTCACAGACAGCTGATGTGTTGTTTACTGAAATCCACAAGGTGAAGGGAAAAGGTGAGAGGAGGAGAGCGCATAGATGCGAGAAGGAATTCTACGACAATCAAAGGGATCATGCTGTTGTATGTGGCTGCTATAAAAGTGAACGGTGTGTGCGTGTGATCAGTGGTGTATTCATTCAGACAATTCTGTTGAAATTTTTTTCTTAAATGGAAGCAAACGGAACAAAACAGGGATAACCATGAATTTGCCCGAAACTCTTATTTGCAACTGTTGTACTAATGATTACACCATAGATCAGCTAGACGCAGGCAAGATTGTGCAAGGCAGTATTAATTATATCACTGTCTGTCACTTTGATTACTCACATTTCTTTCGAACTGTGCACCTAGGCTGTAAACTGCCATTCATAAGCTAGGTTGTAGCAACCTCATTATGGGTACATCTATCGATGTTACATTGAACTGGGTGAATGGAATATGAATGACAGTCATCCAATATGCTGTAATAGAAATAAGGCCATACTCATAAAAACAATGATCGTCCTCCCTCATCTTAAACGGCAACGACCGCCACTTGTGCAATGTCATATATGAGACACGTTGATGGAAGAATGTAAGGGGAACAATAGAAAATGGCCTCATGGACATAAAGCTCATGGACATAAAGCAGTCATCAGAGATCATTGTATGTAATGACGCCACGCCAGTTTCAGTAAATGGAATTCTGTGCCTTGTGATTTCATATTTTGATTTGATGTTCCAGGTTGAATTGTGGAACCTGGCTGAAATGGTGGTCACTCAGTCAAAGTACTGTATGCAGCAAGAGAGCTCTGCACAGTCCATGGAGCACCAAGCTGTCCAAAGCACAAGGTGGCCGAAATCTAGGCCACAGTCACTCCTCTGGCTCTCTCTCTGTCCATCGCCCCACTACCACCTAATGGTTTCTACCCCTCAAAACCTTGATCCTTGACCCTCCACCACTGTCCTTTTCCTCCCTCCTTCCTCCCTCCCTGCGTGGTATGATTGATGACCATGATCACTTGGGTTCTCTTGGACAGATTATTATCTCTCTGCAGTGGGGCGTACGGCAGTGTCGCCTGTATATCAGCAATCCACTCCTGGCAGCAGTGTAAATTTCCTTTATGTTGTCATAACTTACGGGAAAGCGACAGCGCTATTGGCCTCACAAGTTGTCTGTGAGTTACGGCCGCAGATCAAACTTCTCTGCCGAAGTGAAATAGCAACAGTAATGACATGTTAAAGCAAAGTAGGCCACCTAGTGCTGTAACTAAACGGTATTACTTATTGTCTCCAGTGAGCAGTTGTCCTTGGGACCTGCGTTTTATCACCTGCCCTTCGCTTTCTATGGTATTAAAACACACATGGCAGAACAGCATCAAGGCGACGCTCAGAAGCCCACATTATTGGAGGCTTCATGGGGCATAGCATGCTAAACTGTCATGTTTAATAACAGCACATATAAACAGAAAGTGTATTTGTCAGATCTCTAGGATAGCACCAAGGCTTTTCCTTGGTCTGAGCACTCCTTAGCACATTCTCAAGGTTGTGAGTAATGCTGAGTAACAAAGGTATGCAGAGTAACAAAGGAAGCAGCCTTTCAGTTGAAGTGAACGATGAGTGAATAGTAATGAGAGAGATTAATCCATTCTAGTAGTGAATAGTAATGAGAGAGATTAATCCATTCTAGTAGTGAGTAGTAATGAGAGAGATTCATCCACTATAGAAGTGAATAGTAATGAGAGAGATTCATCCACTATAGAAGTGAATAGTAATGAGAGCGATTCATCCATCCTAGTAGTGAGTAGTAATGAGAGAGATTCATCCATTCTAGTAGTGAGTAGTAATGAGAGAGATTCATCCATTCTAGTAGTGAGTAGTAATGAGAGAGATTCATCCATTCTTGAAAGTTTAATAATAATAATTATAATAATAGAGGCTTTTACAATATTTAAACAATTCCTGTCTAACAGACCACGAGCTCCCAAAGAAGAAGGAAAAGGAGAAGGAAAAGGAGGAGAAGGAAAAGGAACGAGCTGACAAGGTAAAAATCTGTCGTTCTGCCCGTGAACAAGGCAATTAACCCACTGTTCCTAGGCCGTCATTGAAAATAAGAATTTGTTCTTAACTGGCTTGCCTAGTTAAATAAAGGTAGAATAAAATAAAATAAAAAAAGGAGAAGAAGGAAAAGGAGAAGGAGTCTATCTTTGTCTCTTACTAAAGGAAATGGTGTGATTTTTTTTTAGCCCTTTTTCTCCCCAATTCCGTGGTTTCCAATTGGTAGTTACAGTCTTGTCCCATCGCTGCAACTCCCGTACGGACTCGGGACAGGTGAAGGTTGAGAGCCGTGCGTCCTCTGAAGCACAAGCCAGCCAAGCTGCACTGCTTCTTGACACAACGCCCGCTTAACCCAGAAGCCAGCCGCACCAATGTGTCGGAGGAAACACTGTACACCTGGCGACCGTGTCAGCACGCATTGCGACCGGCCTGCCACAGGAGTCGCTAGTGCGCGATGGGACAAGGACATCCCTGCCGGCCAAACCTTCCCCTAACCCGCACAACGCTGGGCCAATTTTCTGCCACCCCATGGGTCTCCCGGTCGTGGCCGGCTGCGACAGAGCCTGGACTCCAACCAGGTTCTCTGGTGGCACAGCTAGCACTGCAATGCCTTAGACCACTACGGCACTCGGAAGGCCCCAACTGCTTTTGTTTTCTTGACGTCGAGGGAGAGGTTATTTTCCTGGCACCACCCCGCCAGGGCTCTAACCTCCTCACTGTATGCTGTCTCGTCATTATTGGTAATCAGGCCTACCACTGTTGTGTCGTCAGCAAACTTGATGATTCAGTTGGAGTCGTGCGTGGCCACAAAGTGATGGGTAAACAGGAAGTACAAGATGGGGCTGAGCACACAACTCTGGGGGGCCTCGTGTTGAGGATGAGCGTGGCAGAGGTGTTGTTGCCTACCCTCACCTTGGGTCGGCCCGTCAGGAAGTCTAGGACCCAGTTGCACAGAAAAAGATTCAGACCCAGGGCCCTGACCTTTGTGACAAGCTTGGAGGGCACTATGTTGTTGAAGGCAGAGCAATAATCGACGAATGAGGAGTGAGTGAGAAAAGGTTTTCTACTTACGCATTAAGCCCCTTATGGTCGATGTCCGCGCTTATGTGGTCAGCATAATAAAAAAAATCCCCATGAAAATCTATCAGTTTAAGCTAGAGATATAGAGGTTTTTTTGCATTGGGTGTGTTACGTGTGTCTCTTTCAGGAGGGAACGCAACACCCCGCTACACCTCATCTCCCCATGGAGTGAAAAAAGTATGTGATCGTAAGTGCGGGGAAGGACGACAGAGGCAGAGAAAAATACAGTTTACAGGGAATGTCCGCCCAGGTCTAACCTAACCTATAGCACCACCTGGCGCACTAACCAAAATACAGGGGGTGGTCCGCCCAGGTCTAACCTAACCTTTAGCACCACCTGGCGCACTAACCAAAATACAGGGGGTGGTCCGTCCAGGTCTAACCTAACCTTTAGCACCACCTGGCGCGCTAACCAAAATACAGGGGGTGGTCCGCCCAGGTCTAACCTAACCTTTAGCACCACCTGGCGCACTAACCAAAATACAGGGGGTGGTCCGTCCAGGTCTAACCTAACCTTTAGCACCACCTGGCGCACTAACCAAAATACAGGGGGTGGTCCACCCAGGTCTTACCTAGTGTGCATAGACAGATTAAATACTACGGGTTATGTATGCCCGCAGGCCTCTTGCCTAAACACTCCCAAGGTGCGTTCCCCGCCGGGAACAAATGAAACACAGAAAAATGTACCAATACTTTAAGTGTGACATTTCAATAACCACAAACACAAAGTCCTATTGTCACACACATACCTCTGAAGGAGCGGTTACAAAATAATATTTTTTTTAAATTCACTGACCGCCACAACAACCAACACAGGACATAAAAAGAAGGTCCCCTCTCTGAGGAAGGAACACTGGCTTTTATCAAGCTGGAGAAGGAGTTGGTAATTGAAGAAACAGCTGTATCCCCTGACAAGAGGGTAGCACGGTGCGTCTCAATCCACCACGTCCGCATATGTAGAACGTCCACATCTGCGGTGAAAGGTGACAGACCTAGAGCGGTGTTTGTCAGACCATGAGACATCGGTCTTCTCACAAAATCGTCTGTAGCATTTGAACGGTTTGGGCTACAAACTATTATGACCCCTCTGTCCAAAGTTGAGACTCTCACGAACATGTCTTTTGTTTTACTCTATGCCACCCACAGGCCTCACAAGACTCATCTGAAGGTCACCCGGTACCAGTTGAGAAAAAATAAATGGAAGTATATATAGAGACTGTTTAATGCCAAAAATATGGGGTTAAATACACATAAAAAAAATAAATAATAATAATAATAATAATATTGTTTCCTGATCTTTCTTAGATCTCAGATATAGGAGAGACACTTCAGAACAAGCTTAATTTTGATACATTTTGGGGACTATCTGTTGTTCCATGTAGTGAATATGTTATTCAATGTGTTTGAATGGGCTAATAACAGTAAGGCCCCCCCACCAAAAAATGTAATCAAATATTTTTTTATCATTTTAGGGGGATACGGGCCTCCCGAGTGGCGCAGTGGTCTAAGGCACTGCATCGCAGTGCTAGCTGTGCCACTAGAGATCCTGGTTCGAGTCCAGGCTCTGTCGCAGCCAGCTACGACCGGGATACCCATGGTGTGGGGCACAATTGGACCAGTGTCATCCAGGTTAGGGCAGGGTTTGGCCAACAGGGATGTTCTTGTCCCATCGCGCACTAGTGACTCCTGTGGCGGGCCAGGCGCAATGTGCGCTGACACGGTCGCCAGGTGCACGGTGTTTCCTCCGACACATTGGTGCGGCTGGTTTCCGGGTTAAGCGGGCATTGTGTCAAGAAGCAGTGCGGCTTGGCTGGGTTGTCTTTTCGGAGGACATATTTTGCTATGGGAACCTGGCAATGTGTGTCGTAAGCCAATGTGTGTCGTAAGCCAATGTGTGTCGTAATGTATTTAAGTTCTAATGTATAGTACCAGTCAAAAGTTTGGACACACCTACTCATTTTAGGGTTTTTCTTTATTTTTACTAAGTTCTACAGTGTAGAATAATATTGAAGACATCCAAACTATGAAATAACACACATGGAATCATGTAGTAAGCAAAAAAGTGTTAAACAAATTATATAATATAAAATTATATTTTATATTTGAGATTCTTCCAAGTAGCCACCCTTTGCCTCGATGACAGCTTTGCACACTCTTGGCATTCTCTCAACCATTTAAAGAAAGGTTAGGGACAGACAAAGCGTTAATATGAAGGACCACTCATAGTTATAAGGACCACTCATAGTTTAATCTCAGATTACTTCACTACAGTAGGGAGATAATACTTTCCAGCAACTTCAAACGAGTAGTGGGAATATAGTGACAACGCTTTATTAACTCTCTGTTTGACCTCATTTTAGATAACACTGCCTAAATATGAGAGTGGAGTGTTGAGCACCCCTTCTCTTGCAAAATATTCAAATTATTTATTCGGAATAAAGGGATCCAATGGCAATAATTTAATCAATGCAGACCATTACCCCTGAAAGAAATACTGCATATGAGAAAGCCAGGTTCCCCCCAAGCTCAATACAGTGTAATTGATTCATCAACCATCTATCTAGCTTACATAAAGCGGTTCTCTCAACCATACAGCCCACAACAATCCTTGAACAATATTTATATACCCCGGGGATACAATACATGTACAGATGTAGGATCTTAATTTGAGACAGTTTGCTACAGCAGGGAAATAATCCTGCAGCAACAGGACATGTAAATTATTATGTGGATTATAATTAATTTACTTTCTTGCAGGGGTTGATACATTTTTCATAAGGGAAAATCAAGTCTGATATTTCAAAGTGGAAATTATCAACTTCAGAAACCTTTTTTAAACCTCAAATATACTGTAAGTTCTAAATGTCCTGCATTGCAGGAAAGTTCTCCTGCAATAGGGTGATCAAATTAAGATCCTACACCTGTAGTATGTACTCTGTAGATCCATGGTTGAAATTACATGGAAACAACATTGATTCAAACAGTTTTTGCCCAGTGGGATCTCACTGTTTTCCCATTTGATGTGTCTTTTACTTTAAAAAGCTAGCCCCTAATGTAGAGCCCAGTCATCACACACAGTTTAGCAATAACATCCTAGAGCTCAAACATGCCTTAAATAATAGATCTGTAATCCAGCCTTTTTGCCCCATGATACATCTCTTTGTTATTCAGATGTCCACTTTGACCGTCTTTTGTGACAGAACTTGGTAAACTTGATCCTATGACAAATTCACCAACCGTTTACTCACAAAATCTCACATCATGCATTATGTAAGTTGAGGAGTGAGGAGAGAGCTCCCTGCACCCCTTTTCCTCTGCTCTCCCCACTCCCCTAGCTCCAAAGGAGAAGCCTGCTTAAAAATTACCAGGCCCCTTTTCACTGGAGTATTCCCACCCCTGGTATACACCCTGGTCCTTCTCAATCATGAATACCAGGGGTGTCAAATATATGACCCGGGGCCCAATCGCGAGGGGGTCCAATCCAGCCCGCAGGTGGTTCAAGTATATATATTTCTTTAGATAAACTACGTGGCCAGAAGTATGTGTGCTCGTCGAACATCTCATTCCAAACTCATGGGCATTAATATGGAGTTGGTCCTCCTTTGCTGCAAAAACAGCCTACAGTCTTCTGGGAAGGCTTTGCACTAGATGTTGGAACATTGCTGCAGGGACTTGTTTCCATTCAGACAAAAGAGCATTGGGCACTGACGTTGGGCAATTAGGACTGCCTCGCTGTCGGTGTTTCAATTCATCCCAAATGTGTTCAATATTTTTTTTTATTTAACCTTTATTTAACCAGGAAGGGCTCATTGAGATTTGAAATCTCTTTTTCAAGAGCGTCCTGGCCAAGATAGGCAGCACCAAGTCATTACAAAATTACAGACAAACAACATAAAAAACTACAAGTTATCTAGTAAAAACCATAGAATTCACAAGATGTAAAAGATCCTGTGTGTAGCTGGTGTATAGGAGTCAGGCGCAGGACAGCAGATATAAGTAAACAACGTATTTACTCAAATAATCACAAAATACAACTCAAATATATGGAGCCCACAAATAACGGACCGTAATAACATACAAACAATCACTCACAAAAAAGCATAGGGGAACAGAAGGTTAAATGAATAATAATAATGAATAAGTAATTGGGGAATTGAAACGAGTTGTGTAAGACAAAGACAAAACAAATGTAAAAATGAAAAATGGATCGGCGATGGCTAGAAGACCGGTGACGTCGACCGCCGAACGCCGCCTGAACAAGGAGAGGGACCTACTTCGGCGGAATACGTGACACAAGAGTATAACAAAATCATAATCAGTCTCAAGATCCTTCATCAGTAATTTAAAAATACCAATCGGGACAAGTTCTTCCAATTTAAACGTATTTTGTAAGGCGTTCCAAAACGATGGCGCAGAGTACATAAAATCAATTTTACCAAATTCAGTTCGAACATTTGGAACAGTTAGCAGGATAAAGTTCAGCGAACGAAGAGAGTACCCACCACATTTCTGAACAATAAAAATGCCCAAATAAAAAGGTAGTACCCAAAACCCAAAATGGCTTTGTAAAGTGACTGAGCCAGTGACTGAGCCTACGAGTGACTAGAGAAGGCCAGTCAACCCTGGTCTACAAAGTGCAGTGGTGCGTAAGGGTTTTGCAGTTTAAAATAAATCTCAAAGCGCCATGGTAAAGGGTATCAATTGATCTCAAACACTGAGCGGAAGCATTCATAAATAAAATATCCCCATAGTCTAGTAAAGGCATAAATGCAGCTGATACTAGCCTCCTTCTGGCTTCAAAAGAAAAACAGGCCTTATTCCTAAAATAAAATCCCAAGTTCAGCTTCAATTTTTTTGTAAGTTGTTGAATATGCAATTTAAAAGAGAGGCCATCATCAAATAAAATTCCAAGATATTTATATGAGGTTACAGTCTCAATCTCAGTCTCTGACAGGTAATCATAGGTGAAAGGTTCAGAGGTCTATTTCTTGCTTTAGAAAACACAATTCGTTTAGTTTTGCCAGTAATGAGGATAAGCTTCAATTGACACAAGGTATGTTGAACAGTATAAAAAGAAGTTTGCAAGTTCTGGAAAGCTTTTGTAAGAGACGAGATCTGGGCTCTGTGCAGGCCAGTCAAGTTCTTCCACACCGATCACAAAGGTTGAGGTCTGGGCTCTGTGCAGGCCAGTCAAGTTCTTCCACACCGATTTCGACATACCATTTCTGTATGGATCTCACTTTGTGAACGGGGGCATTGTCATGCTGAAACAGGTAAGGGCCTTCCCCAAACTGTTGCCACAAAGTTGGAAGAGGAGAATCCTCTAGAATGTCATTGTGCGCTGTAGCATTAAGATTTTCCTTCACTGGAACTAAGGGGCCTAGCCTGAACCATGAAAAACAGCCCCAGATAATTATTCCTCCTCCACCAATCTTTACAGTTGGTACTATGCTTTCGAGCAGGTAGCGTTTTCCTGGCATACACCAAACCCAGATTCACGTTTCCACTGCTTCAGATTCCAACGGTGGCGAGCTTTACAACACTCCAACAAACCTTTGGCATTGTGCATGATGATCTTAGGCTTGTATGCGGCTGCTCGGCCATGGAAACCCATTTCATGAAGCTCCCGACAAACAGTTATTGTGCTGACGTTGCTTCCAGAGGCAGTTTGGAACTCGGTAGTGAGCGTTGCAACCGAGGACAGACTATTTTTACACGCTATGGACCCAGCACTCTGCGGTCCCGTTCTGTGAGCTTGTGTGGCCTACAACTTCGTGGCTGAGCCGTTGTTGCTTGTAGACGTTTCGATTTCACAATAATAGCACTTACAGTTGACAGGGGCAGCTCTAGCAGGGCAGAAATTTGATGAACTGACTTGTTGGAAAGGTGCCATCCTATGACAGTGCCACGGTGCTCAAAATACCCTAACAGGGAAAGACACATAACATGACAGACCCAACTCAAATGTATCCTCCTACCAGTATTTAAGTCTCCCCGCCAGGCCCCCGCAGCCAGTCGCAACTGCATGCAAATCAGACGAGTACTCTTAACTAGTTTGATGTGCAATTCGTAAAATAAACTGTTTTAATAAAAAAAATTAAGAGAATCAAAGTACAATTAAAAAGTAACACCTTTAAAATCCACCGAGCTGCAAGGACACTTTTTTCACAGGAGGGCAAAAGGACAGGTGCTCGGGTACTGGACCCCATCTACATGCCTGGAAGTTAACAGCGTGCCTTATATTTAGCTAATGTTAGTGTTACACACAGATAATGTGTGCTGTTCTCTGTGGTGGTGGTGGTGGTGTTGTTGTTCACCTACTGTCCAGAGCACAAGGCATGCATGCTGCGCAAACTGTCATGGTCGACTGTTTACAAGGGGGGAAACTGGAAGGCTAACCTCTCTGACCTCGTCTGCACGTCTCTGGCAGACCCATAGAGAGAAACATGCACTGGATATGATGCCATTAAATGATTTATCCCATTTAAAATGGCTCCCTGGTGAAAAAGCAATGCATAGCCTAGATTTCAGGTCCCATTTTTTGCAGTGGACATGTAATATCTGTTAATTTATGTCTGGAACTAAAATGGAACTAATCTGCAGGTGACGTTAGGTTGTGATGAGGGTTATTGTTTGTGATCTGGGGGCAAAATGACAAAATCTATCTGGCTGCGTCAGTGATACTAATTGTCTATAGCAGCACTCTGGTACACAATTATGTTGATCTTGGTCAAATTGATCTAGAAACAAGTTAATCATTCAGGTCGGCATTTTTATAAAAAGTGCATTGAGGTCAAATGATATTGGATGGCAGTAACAGTTTTTAGCACCCTAATCTGTAGGATTAAAGGTGTAGTGAAGGCATGTTTTTCCTAAGAGTAATAATACATGAAATATCAGAACGGCAACATCAGAACGGCAACCTTATAGGTACATTTGATTATGAGACAGATTTTTCACCTTTCTGAATTTAAAATTCTTTCTAGGGTTGCATTTCACACTGAACATTTATTTGATTATTTTGTAATGTTTACTTGTTTAGGTCTGCTCATAGTTTGCATTGAGTTGGTATTGTTGTCCTAAATACTCCAAACATCAAGTGTTATCTTGAGTAGCTCTGTCCCTGTTGTCAGTCAGTCAGTGTCTCAGGCAGAAGTCCAGCCCACCCTCTCACATGCATCTGCTCTTGTGAGATTGCTTTATGTGATTTAGTATTGGGCACTCAATCTTCTTTATGTGTTTTCTTCTATAAGGGGAGCCGGTCTTTGCCATGCTATGTAAATGAAGGATAGTCTCCCAATCATGTGGATAGTGGATGGAAACAAGGGAAGGTATAGCACACAGTGGAGTCTCCACATCCACCCATGTCCAATGAGTGTCACGTCCAGGCCTGAAAAGACAGGCTGGCGTGTTTTGTTTTGGTTTTGGTGTAGGGTTTTTTATGTTCTAGGTGTTCTATTTCTATGTTGGGGTAATGGTTCCCAATTAGAGGCAGCTGTGTGTCGTTGTCTCCAATTGGGAACCATATATATGTTTGGGGTTTTCATTTAGGTTTGTGGGTTATTGTTTGATCATAGCATAGTTTTGTTGGTATTGTTATGTTCTACGGTGCGATCTTTGTTTTGTATATTTTTCCCAGTTACGTTGCTCAAATAAACATGTATACTGGAAGCATCGCTGCGTCTTGGTCTGTCCCTACTGAAGATCGTGACAATGAGCTTGTTTTTCCATGGCTCTCTGATGAGCCTTACACACTAGTATCCTTAATAACCCTCTCTGATGTCTTCACAGTGTGAGTCACCCATTCCTCAGGCTTATCGAACGCAGAAAGACAGAAAGAAAAATGCTCCAGACTTGAAATTTCAGAGGGCATTGCTCCTCTGTGACGTGAGTCCTCAAAGTGCTGGCGAATGTTGAACTTGTAGTGGCAATTAGGTGGAGGAAGCGAACGACTGATATTATGATGGTAGAGCAATGTCAGCCTTTCCCCCGAGCGACTCACAGGGGCATATCCATAAGCCCAGTGTAAAGACTGATGACATATTTAAACACAAGATAGTGATGAACGGTGGGATTATGGTATGGGCAGGCATAAGATACTGACAACAAACACAATTGCATCTTATCTATGGCAATTTTATGCACAGAGATACCGTGACGAGATCCTGAGGCCCATTGTCGTGCCAATCATCAACCACCATCACATCATGTTTCAGCATGATAATGCATGGCCTCATGTTGCAAGGATCTGTACACAATTCCTGAAAGCTGGAAATGTCCCAGTTCTTCCATGGCCTGCTTACACACCAGACATGTCACCCATTGGGATGCTCTGGATCGACATGTACGACAGCGTGTTCCATTTCCCGCCAATATCCAGTAACTTCGCACAGCCATTGAAGAGGAGTGGGACAATATTCCACAGGCAGCATTCAACAGCCTGATCAATCTATGTGAAGGAGATGTATCACGCTGCATGAGGCAAATAGTGGTCACACCAGATACTGACTGGTTTTCTGATCTCTACCTTTCTGTAACCAACAGATGCATATCTGTATTCCCAGTCATGTGAAATCCATAGATTGGGGCCTAATTAATGTATTTCAATTGACTGATTTCCTTATATGAACTGTAACTCAGTAAAATCTTTGAAATCGCTGCGTGTTGCATTCATATTTTTGTTCAGTGTAAGTTCATTATGCCCATTGTTGTCACGCCTGCTCCCCGCTTACCCTCTCTGGCGCTCGAGGGCGCCAGGCTGCCCTTCATTACGCACACCTGTCACCATCTTTATGCGCATCAGCGCTCATTGGACTCACATGGACCCTTTTACTTTGTTGATTGCCCCTCTATATCTGTCTGCTCCTCAGTTTGTTCCCCGTGTCAGCATTATTGTCATTTTGTTTTCCCCTGTCCAGACGCTGTCCTTATTCTGTTCCTGTCCGTGTTTCATTAAATGTTCACTCCCCTGTACTTGCTTCTCGTCTCCAGCGTCTGTCCTTACAATTGTAGTCTCAAGATATTTCAGATTTTTTTTTTTGGACAAACTTGCTATAAAGTAGACATTTAACTTTACGACAGCTGCCCTACGTTTTAAGCTCATACTATATAGCCATGGTTGGTGGACTCTGGCTGAAGCTTGTCAGGGCTTCTGCTCTGATTCATTCGTACCACACCACTGTATAAGATCGCTAAATATTCCCTTCACCGTGCTAGCGGGACAATTAGTGTGAAATGCTGGTGGGTGATTAGGGACTACGCCTTACAAATTAAAGTGTCAAAGTGGCGAACCAATAAGGGCCCCGTTGTCCTGAAGTCAACCATTTATATTATTAGATTTACCACACAGGGGAGCTTATTGCAGTCTTGCATCTCCTGTGTAAATTGAAAAACTATGTTTGTAAATGAGCGGGCATAAACGCCATTAACCACTCAAAACCAATAAAGATCGTAATCATCTATAATCCACCGTTGACACCGCAAACCCAAACAGACAATCAGTAAATGCCAACAGAACAGAATGTCCTGTGACTGCTCCCGCAATACTGCAGTGGCATGTTCTTATTGTGTCCGTGAGTCATGTCTATAAACAGTATTTGACCATATGAGAAGGTCTATCTGGGAAACACAATGCCATTTAAAGAGCCATGCGATTTCATTAATATTGAGCTCATCGCTAGGCACAAGCTCGCTCATCAGGGAGGTCTGTTGCCCATTGAAGGTGCCAAAAGACAATAGAACACTGCATATAGTTCAGACCCCAAACAAACACAACATTAGCATCACAAAGAGAGAAATGGAAGCATTGTCCTCTGTGGTAATAAAAGAAAAAGAGCCGCTGCTCTACCCTGAGGGAGCCTTGGGCTGAACAGAGTTGCCTCAACGTCGCCTATAGCCCCACTCAACCCATCACCACCTAAATATGGAACAATGTCCTCGTACCCTGGCACAGCAGCCGTACAATACAACCCTGAGCAAAACTCTCCCTTACACAGAAGCGCTGACTCAGATTACACAAATCATTAAAATGGCCCGGGAACAAATTCGGGCTGGTTAACATGGTAGCATGTGAATGAGGAATCTACAATAACAACACAGTATGGTTTCATTTTTCAACTCCCAAAGTTGTCAATTGTCTGCCTCAGTTCCCTACAGAACAGAGTGATCTGATCTTACTGCCAACACCAGATTTGAGAAATGTATTGTGTGTGCAGTATAGCATTTCCTATCATACGTTGTCATAAGAGCCACGACACGACTGAGTGTGGATCAATATGGTTTACTCTCAAGCTATGCTGAACAGTGGCTCCCCAGAGAGCCAATTCTACAGCTTTACTCTAAGGCCAGGTCACGGCAATGGTAACAAAAACTCTTTCATCCCGAATGCATCAACGGGGATGTGTTTAATCAACAAGGGGTGTTTCATCAACGGGGGTTGTTTCATCAACAAGGCGTGTTTCATCAACAGGGATGTGTTTCATCAACAAGGGGTGTTTCATCAACGGGGGATGTTTCATCAACAAGGGGTGTTTCATCAACAGGGATGTGTTTCATCAACAAGGGGTGTTTCATCAACAGGGATGTGTTTCATCAACAAGGGGTGTTTCATCAACGGGGATGTGTTTAATCAACAAGGGGTGTTTCATCAACGGGGGTTGTTTCATCAACAAGGCGTGTTTCATCAACAGGGATGTGTTTCATCAACAAGGGGTGTTTCATCAACAAGGGGTGTTTCATCAACAGGGATGTGTTTCATCAACAAGGGGTGTTTCATCAACAGGGATGTGTTTCATCAACAAGGGGTGTTTCATCAACAGGGATGTGTTTCATCAACAAGGGGTGTTTCATCAACGGGGGGTGTTTCATCAACAAGGGGTGTATCATCAACAGGGATGTGTTTCATCAACAAGGAGTGTTTCATCAACAGGGGGGTGTTTAATAAAAGTTTTTTTTTTTATCAACGGGGGGTATTTCATCAACAGGAGGGTGTTTCATCAACAGGGATGTGTTTTATCAACCGGAGGGTGCTTCATCAATGGGGAGGTTTCATCAACAGCAGGGTATTTCATCAGAAGGGTGTTTCATCAATGGGGGTTTCATCAAAGAGGGTGTTTCATCAACAGGGGTATTTAATCAACGGGGGTATTTCATCAACAGGGATGTGTTTCATCAAAAAGGGGGCTTCATTAAGAGGGGTTCATCAACAGGGAGTTTCATCAGCGGGGTGTTTCATCAACAGAGGGGTGTTTCATCAACAAGTAGTGTTTAATCAACAGGGGATTTTCATCAACGGGGTTTCATCAGCATCTGTGTCCTTCATCAACATTGGTGTGCTTCATCAACAGGGTTGTGCTTCATCAACGGGTGTTTTATCAACATGGGGGTATTTCATCAACAGGGCGGTGCTTCATCAACAGCTGTGTGTTTCATCAACAGGGGGGTATTTCATCAACAGGGGGGTTCTTCATCAACAGGATGATGTTTCATCAACAGCTGTGTGTTTCATCAACAGAGCGGCGTTACATCAACAGCTGTGTGTTTCTTTAACTGGGGTATTTCATAAACGGGGGTTTCATCAGCATCTGTATCCTTCATCAACATTGGTGTGCTTCATCAACAGGGTTGTACTTCATCAACAGGGGAAGTGTTTTATCAACATGGGGTATTTCATCAACAGGGCGGTGCTTCATCAACAGCTGTGTGTTTCATCAACAGGGGGGTATTTCATCAACGGGGGGTTCTTCATCAACAGGGTGGTGTTTCATCAACAGCTGTGTGTTTCATCAACAGGGTGGTGTTTCATCAACAGCTGTGTGTTTCTTTAACAGGGGGTATTTCATCAACAGGGGGTGTTTCATCAACAGGGGAGTTTCATCAACAGGGATGTATTTCATCAACAGTGGGGTTGTTTCATCAACAGGAGGGTGTTTCATCAACAAGGAGTGTTTAATCAACAGGGGGGATTTTCATCAACAGGGGAGTGTTTCATTAGCATCTGTGTCCTTCATCAACAGGGGTGTTCTTCATCAACAGGGGGTTTATCAACATGGGAGTATTTCATCAACAGGGTGGTGCTTCATGAACAGCTGTGTGTTTCATCAACATCTGTGTTCTTCATCAACAGGGGATTCTTCATCAACAGGGGGGTTCTTCATCAACAGTTGTGTATTTCATCAACAGGGCAGTATTTCATCAACAGGGGGTGTTCATCAACAGGAGGGTGTTTCATCAACAGAGATAAGTTTCATCATCCAGGGTGGGTATTTCATCAACGGGGGGTTCATCAAAGGAGCATGTTTCATCAACGGGGGGTATTACATCAACGGTGGGTGTTCATCAACAGGGGGTGTTTCATAAACAGGGATGTGTTTCATCAACAGGGATGTGTTTCACCAGCAGGGATGTGTTTCATCAGCAGGGATGTGTTTCATCAACAGCTGTGTGCTTCATCAACAAGGGGGTGTCTCTCTGGACCCATATCCTGTTAAAAACACTGCACACAGATTCCTCACCACTGCACCATACAGCACAACACAGCCAAGCTTCTGCTTTAGCTAATCTCTCTCCTGACACACCAGCTTTCCACAATACTTTGTTTTCTGTCTCCTCTCATTCCCAGGGCTGGGTAACATTGGTATGCAGCAGGAAAGTACTGTTTTACCTTTGTGTTCCCCTGTCTGACTCAGGTTCTGTGTTTTTCTACAGGAAATCAATCCCTGCATAATTGTTGGAGACTGAAGTAAAGAGCTGCTCTCCCTCAACTCGGATGTGCTCTGGATTTCACAAACTCCATGGGAAAATGGCAGCCTCACTGCATTTACAACTGAATCTATACTTCAACAGCTGTGAGCTTCATCAACTGGGGGGTTTCATCAACAGGGGGGTGCTTCATCAAAAGGTGGTGTTTCATCAACAGGGATGTGTTTCATCAACAGGGAGGTGTTTTATCAACAGCTGTGTTCTTCATCAACAGCTGTGTTCTTCATCAACAGCTGTGTGCTTCATCAACAGCTGTGTGCTTCATCAACAGCTGTGTGCTTCATCAACAGGGGAATGTTTCATCAACAGCTCCATGTTTCATCAACAGGAATGCATTTCATCAACAGGGGGGTGTTTCATCAACAGCGGTGATTTATCAACATGGGGGTGTTTTATCAGCGATGGGGATGTTTTATCAACAAGGGTGGTGTTTAGTAAACAGGGGGTGTTTCATCAACAGGGGGTGTTTCTCATCAACAGGGATGCATTTCATCAACAGGGGTGTTTCTTCAACAGGGGTGTTTCATCAAACAGGGCGGTGTATCGTCAACAGAAGTGTTTCATCAACAGGGTGTGTTTCATCAACAGGGTGTGTTTCTATCAAAAGGGGGTGTTTCATCAACAGGGGGTATTTCTTCAACAAGGGGTGTTTAATCAACAGGGGGGTGTTTCATCAACAGGGGAGTGTTTCATCAACAGGGGTTTTTCATCAACAAGGGGGTGTATCGTCAATGGGGGGTGTTTCACCAACAGGGAGGGTGTTTCATCAACAGTTGTGTGCTTAATCAACAAGGGTGTGTTTCATCAGCGGGGTGTTTCATCAACAGGGGATGTTTCATCAACAAGGGGGGTTGTTTCATCAACAGGGGTGTGTTTCATCAACAGGGGTGTGTTTCATCAACAGGGGGGTGTTTCATCAACAGGGGTGTTTCATCAACAGGGGTGTTTCATCAACAGGGGTTGTTTCATCAACAGGGGTGTTTCATCAACAGCTGTGTGCTTCATCAACAGGGGGGTGTTTCATCAACAGGGGGGTGTTTCATCAACAGCTGTGTGCTTCATCAACAGGAGGGTGTTTCATCAACAGGGGTGTTTCATCAACAGGGGTGTTTCATCAACAGCTGTGTGCTTCATCAACATGGGGTGTTTCATCAAAAGGGTGTGTTTCATCAACAAGGGTGTTTCATCAACAGGGGGTGTTTCATCAACAGGGGGGTGTTCCATCAACAGCTGTGTTCTTCATCAACAGCTGTGTTTTCATCAACAGATGTGTCCTTCATCAACAGGGGGGTGTTTCATCAACAGAGGGGGTTTCATCAACAGGAGGATTCTTCATTAACAGCTGTGTGCTTCATCAACAGGGGTGTTTCATCAACTGGGGGTGCTTCCTCAACAGTGGGGTGTTTCCTCAACGGGGGGTTCTTCATCAACAGATGTGTGCTTCATCAACAGGGGATGTTTCATCAACAGCTGTGTGCTTCATCAACAGGGGGGTGCTTCATCAACAGGGGGGTAGTTCATCAACAGGGTGGTGCTTCATCAACAGTGGGGTGCTTCATCAACCGGGGGTTGCTTCATCAACATGGGGGGTTTTCATCACCAGCTGTGTGCTGTATTTACACAGGGTTTCATCAACAGGGGGTGTTTCATCAACAGGAGGGTTCTTCATTAACAGCTGTGTGCTTCATCAACAGCTGTGTCCTTCATCAACAGGGGGGTGTTTCATCAACAGGGGGTGTTTCATCAACAGGAGGGTTCTTCATTAACAGCTGTGTGCTTCATCAACAGGGGGTGTTTCATCAACTGGGGGGTGCTTCCTCAACAGTGGGGTGTTTCCTCAACGGGGGTTCTTCATCAACAGGGGGTGCTTCATCAACAGGGGGTAGTTCATCAACAGGGTGGTGCTTCATCAACAGTGGGGTGCTTCATCAACCGGGGGTTGCTTCATCAACATGGGGGGTTTTCATCACCAGCTGTGTGCTGTATTTACACAGGGTTTCATCAACAGGGGGTGTTTCATCAACAGTTTTTTCATCAACAGGGGATGTTTAATCAACAAGAGGTTTTTAATCAAGGGGTTCATCAACGGGGGTTTCACCAACAGGGATGTTTAATCAACAGGGTGTTGCTTCATCAACAAGGTGTTGCTTCATCAACAAGGTGGTTTTTCATCAACAGGGGGGTGTTTCATCAACAGGGGGTGTTTCATCAACAGGGGGTGTTTCATCAGCAGGGTGGTGTTTCATCAACAGGGTGTTTCATCAACAGGGGCGTTTCTTCAACAGGGTGGGTTTTCATCAACAGGGGGTGTTTCATCAACATGGGGGTGTTTCATCAACATGGGGGTGTTTCATCAACATGGGGGTGTTTCATCAACAGGGGGTGTTTAATCAACAGCTGTGTGCCTCATCAACATGAGGGTGTTTCATCAACAGGGTGTTTCATCAACAGCTGTGTGCTTCACCAACAGGAGGGTGTTTCATCAAAAGGGGGGTGTTTCATCAACAGGGGGGTGTTTCATCAACAGCTGTGTGCTTCATCAACAGGGGGGGTTTGAGCAACAGGGGGTGTTTCATCAACAGGGGGGTGTTTCTCTGGACCTAGAACCTGTTAAAAACACTGCACAGATTCCTCACCACTGCACCATACTGCACAACACAGCCAAGCTTCTGTATTAGTGAATCTCTCTCCTGACACATCAGCTTTCCACAATACTTTGTTTTCTGTCTCCTCTCATTCCCAGGGCTTTGTAAACATTGGTATGCAGCAGGAAAGTACTGTTTTACCTGTGTTCCCCTGTTTGACTCAGGTTCAGCATTTATCTACAGGAGGTGTTTCATCAACATGGGGGTGTTTCATCAACAGGGGGGTGTTTAATCAACACTGTGTGCCTCATCAACATGAGGGTGTTTCATTAACAGGGGGGTGTTTCATCAACAGCTGTGTGCTTCATCAACAGGGGGGATTTCAGCAACAGGGGGTATTTCATCAACAGGGTGTTTCATCAACAGCTGTGTGCTTCATCAACAGGGGTTCAGCAACAGGGGTGTTTCATCAACAGGGGGTGTTTCATCAACAGGGGGGTGTTTCATCAACAGCTGTGTGTTTCATCAACAGGAGGGTGTTTCATCAACAGGGGGGTGTTTCATCAACAGGGTGGTGTTTCATCAACAGGGGGTGTTTCATCAACGGGGGGTGTTTCATCAACAGCTGTGTGCTTCATCAACAGGAGGGTGTTTCATCAACAGGGGGGTGTTTCATCAACAGCTGTGTGCCTCATCAACATGAGGGTGTTTCATCAACAGGGTGTTTCATCAACAGGGGGTTTCATCAACAGGGTGTGTTTCATCAACTGAGGGTGTTTCATAAACAGGGTGTTTCATCAATGGGGGTGTTTCATCAACAGCTGTGTGCTTCATCAACAGGAGGGTGTTTCATCAACAGGGGGGTGTTTCATCAACATTGGGGTGTTTCATCAACAGGGGGGTGTTTCATCAACAGCTGTGTGCCTCATCAACATGAGGGTGTTTCATCAACAGGGGGGTGTTTCATCAACAGCTGTGTGCTTCACCAACAGGAGGGTGTTTCATCAACAGGGTGTGTTTCATCAACGGGGGTTTCAGCAACAGGGTGTTTCATCAACAGGGGGTGTTTCATCAACAGCTGTGTGTTTCATCAACAGGGGGGTGTTTCATCAACAGAGGGGTGTTTCATCAACTGAGGGGTGTTTCATCAACAGGGGGTGTTTCATCAACAGGGGGGTGTTTCATCAACAGGGGGTGTTTCATCAACAGCTGTGTGTTTCATCAACAGGGGGTGTTTCATCAACAGAGGGTGTTTCATCAACTGAGGTGTTTCATCAACAGGGTGTTTCATCAACAGGGGGGTGTTTCATCAACAGGGGGTGTTTCATCAACTGGGGGGTGTTTCATCAACAGGGGGGTGTTTCTCTGGATCTAGAACCTGTTAAAAACACTGCACAGATTCCTCACCACTGCACCATACTGCACAACACAGCCAAGCTTCTGTATTAGTGAATCTCTCTCCTGACACACCAGCTTTCCACAATACTTTGTTTTCTGTCTCCTCTCAGTCCCAGGGCTTTGTAAACATTGGTATGCAGCAGGAAAGTACTGTTTTACCTTTGTGTTCCCCTGTCTGACTCAGGTTCAGCGTTTTTCTACAGGAGATCAATCCCTGCATAATGGTTGGAGACTGAAGTAAAGCGATGCTCTCCCTCGACTGGGATGTGCTCTGGATTTCACAAACTCCATGGGAAAATGGCAGCGTGACTCCTGCAGTCTCAACTGAATCTTTACTTTTTAAATAAACATCAGCCGTGAACCCTTGAGAGATGACAGATACAAGTCTACCTTTAAAAATAATGATATTAAGTGTATGTGTATTGGATAAACGAACTGAGTCCACTTGCGAGCTTGTAAGGGAATAATTTCCCATTCCCTTTCAATTGATAATGCACCGATTTGTAAAAGGAAATTATTATCTTTGTTCTGAAATAGATTGGCAAAGGGGAAGCTCCCAGCATAATCATGACTAAAAATCAAACACAACCTTGATATGAACTCCCGTCATAGATTTCTGATACACAGTAAACTCTGGAAGCAAAGAAAAGCAGAGAATTTAGACCGTTAGTCATAATGCACCAGTCATTTACCCATAATGCACCAGTCATTTACCCACCATTGGCATTTGCTTTCATCTGCGACACATTTGTACAATGGCTCTGCCATTTGGTGTGAATGGGAGATAAACAACACTTTAATATGATGGAGAACCTGCCAACTATCTTCCTCTAGGCTGACAGCAAAGGGACTGAGTGATTGGTTTTCACCAATACCACTGGAAAACACATTGTCTGCTAGAGAGTAACTCATAGTAAGACAATATGACAGACCAAGTAAACAAATCATCTTTCGGAGGCTCCATCACTGGTTCTCAAGACAGCGAGGGTCCTCATATGTGGGAATTGTTCAAATGGAGTCGTGTTCAATTGATTCCTTGATCACTTCTGATGTAGATATGGCATCAACACACTGGCAGACATACTCATTGCAGCTCTTGGATGGTGACAGAAGTGAGAATAGGAGATGACAGGTTGTTATGGATATCATGACACCAAGTCCAAGAGATGTGACACCAGCTTCAGCTAAAGATGGACCAAACAGTCCAGTGTTGAGTGACGAGTTGATGTGATAACCTGAATATGTATGACGGGGTCTTAAGGACCAATCATAGGGGACCTCTGATGCCGCCGGATTTATTTGGAGTCTTTTCTTTGTATCGTTCTTAGTGGAGTTTTATCTGCTGTCATTCTGACCCACAGGAAAAAATTATACTGTTAACTATAGAATACTACAGTATCTAATTAGCATATACCCTGTCCATTCCCCTTCCCCATATGCCAATTTGTGCCACCCATAAATGAGAAACCTACATGCCATGTTTAGACCATATATTGTGTTCCCTGCAGGTGATAGTAAAGAGCAGAAGCTCTGAACTATCCGTTCAGACCCCAGTCCTACCTACAGGTTATGGAAAATGTGTTGCTTTAGCATTTATCCAGTAGGTTTCTTCAAGTAAAAAAACTCCACTTTATGTCAAAGATAATAAAACAAAAACACTATAGTAAAAACTACAGTAATGTCTGCAAAAAATACTACAGGAATACTACAGTATACTACAATCCACAAAAAACAGAACATTAATTACTATAGTATATACTACACTTTTCTTTTACTACAGTCTTTATACTATAGTTCACTGTAAAAACAACATTATAAACTGGGTGGTTCGAGCCCTGAATGCTGCGGCTAAGGGCAGCTCTGCGGCTAAGGGCAGCTCTGCGGCTAAGGGCAGCTCTGCGGCTAAGGGCTGTTCTTAGGCACGACGCAAGCCGTGGTATTTTGGCCATATACCACACCCCCTCGTGCCTTATTGATTAAGTATACTACAGTAAATACTAAAGAATTCAACTGTATTGACTTTAGTCCACAAAAACACTACAATGAACAGTAAAGTCCGGAAAAACACTACAGTGACGACTATAGTATTTATACAATGTGGGGAATCCCTCTAGATTTTCAGGAGTGTATCAGACACAGTAGGAGGGCAGACAGAGCCACAGATACGCCACCACACAAGAACACACATGCAAAGATCTTGGCCCGTTACTGACAACTATCTCATCAGATGATAAATTATTTATTCGCGTTGAAAACGTATTACTTCTCATAAAATGTCTGCCCTGATCATCAGTCACCCCGGGTTTTGCCCTCCCACCCACCCACCACTCCTCCACACTCCGGGCTAACAGCAGACACACCACAGCCAGATAAATACAGATTTGTGATTTTCATTTAGCGTGACCATTTCAATGAAACTGTCTTCGAGATGAGATTTTGCAACACTTGCCTCTTGACATTCCTGAAATAGATTTTTGGTGTGGAAAATAATAGCTTACTTTTTAGTCCCTCCATTCATCAACTCCTTCCACCACGGATGAACTTCCCACTGGGCACAAACTGGTTAAATCAACGTTGTTTCAACTTAATTTGACAATGTATTGTGACGTGGAATCTACATAGAAAATAGCATTTGTTCCAGTTCAATCAAACTGTATTTAAAGTGCATTTAAAGTTAGATTTTATTTTATTTAGTCCTCTTCTTTAACTTTTGGTTGAAATGGACATGAAGCACTCAGTTTGTTGCAAGGCAAGGACAAAAGGAGAGGCGCTGGGTAGGAACCAGGAGAGGGGCTGGGTAGGGACCAGGAGAGGGGCTGGTTAGGGAACAGAAGAGGGGCTGGGTCGGTACCAGGAGAGGGGCTGGGTCGGGACCTGGAAAGGTGTGGGCTAAGGACCTAGAGAGGGGTTGGGTAGGGAACAGGAGAGGGGCTGGGTAGAGACCAGGAGAAGGGCTGGGTAGGGATCTGGAGAGGGGTTGGGAAGAGACCAGGAGAGGGCCATAAGGTAGGGTGGTTGGTAACCTTAGACAACAATGTGCTAATGGGGTCAAAGTCAAAGTCAGCATTATTAGTCAGTTGTACAACCAAATGCCTTCAACCGAAATGTTTCTTCCACATTTAACCCAACCCCTCTGAATCAGAGAGGTGCAGGGGGCTGCCTTAATCGACATCCACGTCTTCGGCACCCGGGGAACAGTGGGTTAACTGCCTTGTTCAGGGGTAGAACGACAGATTTTTTCCTTGTCAGCTCAGGGATTCGAACTTGTAACCCTCCGGACTTGTAACCCTCCGGTTACAAGTCCAACGCTCTAACCACTAGGCTACCTGCCACCCCTAGTACTCTAGTACTGAGCAATGTGTGAAGGCATTGCTAGAGGGACCACCTGGAATGAACCTTACCCTGCCTGAGGGCCTTTGCTCCATTATGAATATGTAAGTAAGTAAGCAACCTGCCTGGAGGCTGATTGTTTGTTGCTGTCAGATCCAGTTCATTTATACAAAACACACCGCTTGTCAATATTTGTATCAAGAAGTCCATCAGATATAACCTGCATTCAGACTGAACTGTGTTCTGCAGCCCCCCTGTAATAGTCAGTGGTGTTGAACCAGTGTGGGCGGTTTATGAGTTGACTTGTTCAGCGCTTCATTGAAGGAGAGTTCACGGACCTACTGTGTACAGCGGTGTTTAGGTCTTTTTCACTCTCAGACACATCCTGTATTTATGAGGGCTAAAACTATATCACTGACAGCTCAGGACCCAAGGCTAAAAGTACAGGTAGCTTGGGAGCAGCACACAGTACTATATCTGAGTTAAACAAAACCATGGTGGAGACAGAGCTGAGATCTGAGTTAAATAAAGCCATGGTGGAGACAGAGCTGAGATCTGAGTTAAATAAAGCCATGGTGGAGACAGAGCTGAGATCTGAGTTAAATAAAGCCATGGTGGAGACAGAGCTGAGATCTGAGTTAAATAAAGCCATGGTGGAGACAGAGCTGAGATCTGAGTTAAATAAAGCCATGGTGGAGACAGAGCTGAGATCTGAGTTAAATAAAGCCATGGTGGAGACAGAGCTGAGATACGGCTGGAGCAGATCCGCATAGTTCCTATATAAAGTTCCTCATATTACAAACATTTTCTTGTATAAATGTTTAATCATCTCTCACAGCCGTAGCGATTCAATATTGAAGAGGATTTTAATCCCATATCTCCATGTAGCAAGTGATGTTAGGCAAAATCTCTCTGGAACATGTCCAGGCACCAATTATCTGTCGGCCAAGGAGAGGAAGGCGAGGGAAAGAGAGGGGAAAGAGAGGGGAAAGAGACCGGGGAAAGAGAAGGGACAGAGAGGGGAAAGAGACCGGGGAAAGAGAGGGGACAGAGAGGGGACAGAGAGAGAGAAGAGACCGGGGAAAGAGAGGGGACAGAGAGAGAGAAGAGACCGGGGAAAGAGAGGGGACAGAGAGAGAGAAGAGACCGGGGAAAGAGAGGGGACAGAGAGGGGAAAGAGACCGGGGAAAGAGAGGGGATAGAGAGAGAGAAGAGACCGGGGAAAGAGAGGGGACAGAGAGAGAGAAGAGACCGGGGAAAGAGAGGGGACAGAGAGAGAGAAGAGACCGGGAAAGAGAGGGGATAGAGAGAGAGAAGAGACCGGGGAAAGAGAGGGGACAGAGAGAGAGAAGAGACCGGGGAAAGAGAGGGGATAGAGAGAGAGAAGAGACCGGGAAAGAGAGGGGACAGAGAGAGAGAAGAGACCGGGGAAAGAGAGGGGACAGAGAGAGAGAAGAGACCGGGGAAAGAGAGGGGACAGAGAGAGAGAAGAGACCGGGGAAAGAGAGGGGACAGAGAGAGAGAAGAGACCGGGGAAAGAGAGGGGACAGAGAGAGAGAAGAGACCGGGGAAAGAGAGGGGACAGAGAGAGAGAAGAGACCGGGAAAGAGAGGGGACAGAGAGAGAGAAGAGACCGGGAAAGAGAGGGGACAGAGAGAGAGAAGAGACCGGGGAAAGAGAGGGGACAGAGAGAGAGAAGAGACCAGGGAAAGAGAGGGGACAGAGAGAGAGAAGAGACCGGGGAAAGAGAGGGGACAGAGAGAGAGAAGAGACCGGGGAAAGAGAGGGGACAGAGAGAGAGAAGAGACCGGGGAAAGAGAGGGGACAGAGAGAGAATAGAGACCAGGGAAGGTTAGAGGAAGGAAAAGAGGTCCATTTATGTAAAGGAGTGGTGCGTGGAAACGGACAGGGGGAATTATGCAAAACTAGTGAACAGCTCAATGGGTTTTGGGTCTGCTGCACAATGCAAAATGATGCACAGCACCATGCTGTCCCCCTGAATCCACAAGATAGGAGCATCTGAAGAGCAAGATGGACAGGACTTTTCATCTATAGTACATAAGCAAAGAATAACTGAGAAAAAAACGGATCATTGTAATGTTATCCAGTCCAACCGTCTCACTATTTTGCTGAAGACCGATCAGGCAGTTGCTAAACATGGTCGGTTCAATGTCTGGCGGAATCACAGTAGCACACCTTTGAGGAATTGTATGCAGTGTTTAGGCCGGGGACAAAGCCCTGAAAGACAAACAAGAGCTAGACAGATTGGAGTGAGCAGATGAATCCAGGGACAGAGCTGGCCAGAGAAATGCCAGTGGTTTAGAAAGGGCAACAATGGCCAGGGGGAACAGTAACCACGGCTGCTGTTGTTTCCCTGTAATCCCCTCGTCGTGTAAAATCTACACATTGAAACTCGCTCTCCCACACACACACACACGCACGCACACGCACGCACACGCACGCGCACGCACACGCACGCACCTCTGAGGTTTATGTGACTGTCAACTGGCTGAAACCCGAAAAGTGTTTTCATTTCCAAACCACATCATATTTTGTAAGCCGTCTCTAAGATGTTACACGTCTGTAAATACAGAACAGCACTTTGAAATACTTAAAGTTGAATCTCATTGGTGAACTGACTTTTAGCTCTTTGAAATGCCTACAGTTGCATCTCATTGGTGAACTGACCTTTTTTAACATGATCATCTCTCTCGCTCTCTAGACGGTGTTCATGACATCAGTGATGCGAATCTGCCACATAAAACGACCATCAACGGCATTGAAGTTGTATTTCCTCCTCGCCTTCAGCCACCCAAAGCCATTTATAGTGATGGGGAGGAAGATCCATGGAGCTTCTGGCCATTCTAATTACGGAACAGGTAAAATAAACACTGTGTAATCTCCCAGTCGGTTATGATAAACACATTGGAACGGAATGAAAGGGCTTTTTTTTTAAGGAAACAGCGCCTATGCTGGCTTTGTGTGAAGAGCGATATCCGATAACAAGAAGGGCAATTTCCCCGTCAGATGACATGAATGTGTGCAGCTCGGCTCAGAGAGAATGGTGAAGCGGGCTAAATGAGCTGTGTGGCTAGACGGCTGCTCTCAGCACTGTGCTGAATTCCATAGTGGATTGACTGGCTGACAGGCTGACAGGGCAGCACCGGCAGATCAAACTAGTTTTGTCACGATACCAGAATTTTGACTTTGATACCGATACCAGGTTTAGTATCACAATACTCGATACCATCACGACACTCGATACCAAAACAATACCACAGAAAAAATTAAGGTTTTAAATAAAGGCAAAAAAAGACCAAAAAAAGAAGGCGTATTGGCCAAAGCAACCTGGACTCAGAGGTAGACATAACATAGTAAATGTAAATCTGGAACACTCCAACTATTATGACATGTTACGTTTTGTATGGTATGTATTAATTTGGGGATGTCCATCATTTGATGCTGAGTGTTTGCTGGATAAAGCCATGCTAAGTTATCCTGTGACAGCTTTTGTTCCGAACCCACAATGGTGTTTCAGGTGCCAAGTTTATGGTCATATTGCAGCAGTATGTAGGAGGGAGGTTCCAAGGTGTGAGAATTGTGCAGGAGCGCATGGGACAAAAGAGTGTGTAGTTTCGGTAGAAAAAAAGTGGACTGTTTAAATTGTGGGAGTGGCCATGTTTCTGTGGATCAGAAATGTCCTGTGTGAGTAACACAGATTGAAGTTTCCAGGGTGAGAGCAGAGCAAAAAGTGTCATATGCTGAGGCAGTGAGGTAGGTAGGGGGTGGTGGTCAAAGGTGTGGGAGGAGCGGATCCTGAGAGGATCCCTGTGAGTAGTAGGCCAGTACAGAGCGACCTGAACAGTTTGTGCATCAGTAAGTTTGGCTTTGTGGCGTTTATTGCTATGTCATTCACCCCTCTGTCATTGACTTTTCCAAAATAAGTCTATATAACACACTGTCGTTATTAGAATCTTAATATCACAAACCCCCGTTGCCCCTCCTACCGACAGTAGGGCCTGCTCTGCTCCTTCTCCTGACAGTTGAAAGTACAATGCCCAGCTGATAATCACCTCGATAATTGCCTCGAAACTTAACCTAAACTATACTAAAACTAATTTCACACATATAACAACAGATTAAATAAAAGTAAAGTATGATGGAGGAGAATGGGTATGATGACGAGTGAGGGGAAGTGAACGATGCATAATTATGTCATCACCAATTGTGAATGAAGAACAGGACAGGCCATTCTATTGAAATTGATCCATTTTAAATATAATCTCAAAATGGTATGTACCCTAAATCAGTCCAACAAATCCAAGCAGTCTCATCAGTCTACTCTGGCCTACTAGGAGTACACAGTGACAGCATGCGTAATGTACATGCTGAACGGCTTTCCATATCTGGGAAAAGATCCACATCAGGCAGCAGATGAGTGTCAGAATGTGGTGATGTGGCTTGTGGAAACGTACGTTGGCAAGGGGAGAAATGTCACCATGGCCAATTTCTTTACTTTACTGCCATTGGTGAACAAGTTGCTTTCACCATGAACAAAGTGAGACGGGAGCTCCCTCCCTCTGCGCAAAATAAGGCACATGCACAACTGTTTTACTTCACAACGGTGCTGAAGAATGACAAGACAACACTCACACTCTACCAATACAAAGCAAGAAGTAAAGTTTCTGTCATATGCACCATGCATTCAAAGGTTGCCATCGGCGGTGACACAAAGAGAAAACCGGAGACCATTACGCAGTAAATGTTACCCAAGACCTTCATAAACAAAAACAAATGATTATTGTTGCGACAGCATATATGAAATGTATTAATTATACTGTTAGAATGTTGCAGTCAGAATGAATGCTCATGTCACGGATCCCTCCGGAACTGTCATTGCGCACGCCTGGCCCCAATTACCAATGATTAGTGTTTGTATATATGTGCCCTTTGGTTCTCTTTTGGGCTGTCGATTGTTGTACTATGTCCGTTCGTGCATGTGAGTACCTGTGCTGTGTGTTTGGGCTTTCGTGCCATTGTGGATTGCGCAGATAATTCCGGGTCTCGTCCCGTGGTTTAATAATTGTGCGCATGTGTATTTATTCCAGGTACTCCTTGCTCTTTTTGTTTTGGGGTTCAACCCTGTGTTTTTGTATATGTGTTTTTGTTTCGTCTTCGTCTTCGTCCCCGTGCCTATACACGGCACGCCGTAATATGGGAATAATAAAAACCCATATAACTCATTCCTGCACCTGTCTCCCGACCCTTTATACCAACGTGACAGCTCATTAGCTTGAAAGTGGGTCCCTCGAAGGCCCAGCGGTTCTAGTGTTAAAAAGACTATCTGAAACGTTTTGCTTTCGCTGAGATACTATTCTGTCAAAGGGGCCGGTACTATTGCATCGATTTATGAGGATGCTGGCTGACAACAAAGTCACCGGTGTGATCAGCCTCTGGTTTGAGGGAAGCGGAGGGGGAAGGCTGCCCAGCGACAGCCCACGACGTGACCCCATCATCACAGAGTCAAGAAGGGCCAAGAGGGAGCCGGGCCAGAAGGCTTGAGGCCTGCCGACCTCTCCTACTGTTTGATAATGCTGCTTTAAGTCTGTGTCAATGAGAGCCTTGGCCAAGGCCTGTCACAACCACGACAGCCAGGGATGATGAGAAGGGTCAAAGGTGAGTTTTGTGGTAAGGGTAGGAAGTAAGCCCTCAGCCAGGGGGTAAGGGTAGGAAGTGAGCCCACAGCCAGGGGGTAAGGGTAGGAAGTGAACCCTCAGCCAGGGGGTAAGGGTAGGAGGTGAGCCCTCAGCCAGGGGGTAAGGGTAGTAAGTGATCCCTCAGCCAGGGGGTAAGGGTAGGAAGTGAACCCTCAGCCAGGGGGTAAGGGTAGGAGGTGAGCCCTCAGCCAGGGGGTAAGGGTAGGAAGTGAGCCCTCCGCCAGGGGGTAAGGGTTGGCAGTGAGCCCTCAGCCAGGGGGTAAGGGTAGGAGGTGAGCCCTCAGCCAGGGGGTAAGGGTAGGAAGTGAGCCCACAGCCAGGGGTAAGGGTAGGGAAGCGAGCCCTCAGCCAGGGCGTAAGGGTAGGAAGCGAGGCCCCTCAGCCAGGGGGTAAGGGTAGGAAGTGAGCCCTCAGCCAGGGGGTAAGGGTAGGAGGTGAGCCCTCAGCCAGGGGGTAAGGGTAGGAGTGAGCCCTCAGCCAGGGGGTAAGTGTAGGAAGTGAGCCCACAGCCAGGGGGTAAGGGTAGGAAGTGAGCCCACAGTCAGGGGGTAAGGGTAGGAGGTGAGCCCTCAGCCAGGGGGTAAGGGTAGGAAGTGAGCCCTCAGCCAGGGGGTAAAGGTAGGAAGTGAGCCCTCAGCCAGGGTGTAAGGGTAGGAAGTGAGCCCTCAGCCAGGGGGTAAGGGTTGGCAGTGAGCCCTCAGCCAGGGGGTAAGGGTAGGAAGTGAGCCCTCAGTCAGGGGGTAAGGGTAGGAAGTGAGCCCTCAGCCAGGGGGTAAGGGTTGGCAGTGAGCCCTCAGCTGGGAACCTCCAGACAACAGCTTGATTGACAGGATGGGGTAAAGGCCTAACCAGGATTAGTGCTTCAACAGGGGACAAGGCTTTACCAGGTGGTGGGAGTACGTGGGGACAGCTGCAGCTGGGTGGTGGGAATACCTGGGGAAAGCTGCAGCTGGGTGGTGGGAATACCTGGGGACAGCTGCAGCTGGGTGGTGGGAATACCTGGGGAAAGCTGCAGCTGGGTGGTGGGAGTACCTGGGGACAGCTGCAGTTGGGTGATGGGAGTGCCTGGGGACAGCTGCAGCTGGGTGGTGGGAGCACCTGGGGACAGCTGCAGCTGGGTGGTGGGAGTGCCTGGGGACAGCTGCAGCTGGGTGGTGGGAGTACCTGGGGACAGCTGCAGTTGGGTGATGGGAGTGCCTGGGGACAGCTGCAGTTGGGTGATGGGAGTGCCTGGGGACAGCTGCAGCTGGGTGGTGGGAGAACCTGGGGACAGCTGCAGCTGGGTGGTGCGGTGGCGGGGGTACATAAATAGTATCTTGTGTGAACGATTTAAGAGCAGGTTTAATTCCACAAAATAAAGCAAAGATAATATCACACTCATCCGGGTACTGTACAGCCAATTATCTACACCACAGTAGCATGACTTTCAGAATAATATGTCACTGGCACAGAGTAAACAAGCCCTATTGGCCAGGGGGGGGGTTCCAGCTCGCAGGATGAATCCCAACTACTGTAGCGTCAGAATTCCCGTCCTGTCCTATTTTTACCCCACATCCTGTGAGATTACACACCCAGTATGATGGTGCGGTAGCTCCAGCAGAGATCTATGCTCTAATCTAGCACTGCCTTGGCCAGGTGGCTAATCACAACTCCCACGTGCGTTGATGTGTACGCCACAGCGCTATCTCTGGGGAACCAACCAGGCCGTATACCACAGGATCTACTTGCCCTTGACCTGGGAGCTGGGACCTGGGAGATGGGGTGTGGGAGCTGGTAGCTGGGGCCTGGGAGCTGGGAGATGGGAAATGGGACCTGGGAGATGGAGTGTGGGAGCTGGGAGCTGGGGCCTGGGAGATGGGAGTTGGGAGCTGGGAAATGGGACCTGGGAGATGGGGTGTGGGAGCTGGGAGCTGGGAGCTGGGAGCTGGGGCCTGGGAGATGGGAGTTGGGAGCTGGGAGCTGGGAGATGGGACCTGGGAGATGGGGTGTGGGGGCTGGGGGCTGGGGGCTGGGGGCTGGGAAATGGGACCTGGGAGATGGGGTGTGGGAGCTGGGAGCTGGGGCCTGAGAGATGGGAGTTGGGAGCTGGGAGCTGGGAGCTGGGAGATGGGACCTGGGAGATGGGGTGTGGGAGCTGGGGGCTGGGGGCTGGGAGCTGGGAGCTGGGAAATGGGACCTGGGAGATGGGGTGTGGGAGCTGGGGCCTGGGAGCTGGGACCTGGGAAATGGGACCTGGGAGATGGGGTGTGGGAGCTGGGAGCTGGGAGCTGGGACCTGGGAGTTGGTTTCACTCTAAAATACTGCGTTTTGGCAAGATGGCTGTCTGCTGCAACCCACCTTGGGAAAATGTACTTCTATGCTAAATAATAATAATAAAATACAGTTGTTGTTTGTTTGTTGTTGATCTTCTGAACCCTGCCTGTGCACAGAGTCTAGCTTCCTCTGATCCATGTTCTATGTTTCTCACATGTATCCTCGCTACACACAGCATTTACAACGCTTCATTTCTTCTGTGCCGTAAATACATTTAGTATATGGACACTGTCCTTCTGTTGTACATTTAGTATATGGACACTGTCCTTCTGTTGTACATTTAGTATATGGACACTGTCCTTCTGTTGTACATTTAGTAGATGGACACTGTCCTTCTGTTGTACATATAGTAAATGGGCACTGGCCTTCTTGTTGTACATTTAGTATATGGACACTGTCCTTCTGTTGTACATTTAGTAAATGGACACTGTCCTTCTGTTGTACATTTAGTAAATGGACACTGTCCTTCTGTTGAAGTCAGCAAGCCTCCTCTGCTAGCCTTAAAGTTACTGTAAATCCACCTCACTCCTCCCTCACCACTCCTAGAACTGTTCTTTACACCCCCCCACCCTCCTAGAACCCTTCTTTACATCCCCTACCCTCCTAAAACTCTTCTTTACAACTCCCCACCTTCCTAGAACCCTTCTTACACCCCCACCCACCCAGAACGCTTATTTACACCCCACCCTCCTAGAACTGTTCTTTACACCCCCACCCTCCTAGAACTCTTCTTTACACCCCCCACCTTCCTAGAACACTTCTTTACACCCCCACCTTCCTAGAACACTCACTTACACCCTCCCCCACCATCCTAGAACTCATCTTTACACCCCGCACCCTCCTAGAACGCTTCTTTACACCCCCTCCACCCTCCTAGAATCCTTCTTTACACCCCTACCGACCTAGAACGCTTCTTTACACCCCCACCCTTCTATAACTCTTCTTTACACACCCCCACCCACCTAGAACGCTTCTTTACACCCCCACGATCCTAGAACTCTTCTTTACAACCCCCGCACCTTCTTAGAGCACTTCTTTACACCCCCTGTCTTCCTAGAACACTTCTTTACACCCCCACCCTCCTATAACTCTTCTTTACACCCCCACCTTCCTAGAACACTTCTTTACACACTCCCCCACCCTCCTAGAACTCTTCTTTACACCCCCCACCTTCCTAGAACACTTCTTTACACCCCCACCTTCCCATAACACTTCTTTACACACCCACCACCCTCCTAAAACTCTTCGTAACACCCCCCCACCTACCTAGATCTCTTCTTTACACCCTCCACCCCACTATCCTAGAACTCATCTTTACACCCCCACCTTCCTAGAACACTTATTTACACACCCCCACCCACCTAGAACAGCTTCTTTACACCCCACCCTTCTATAACTCTTCTTTACACCCCCACCCTCCTATAACTTTTCTTTACACCCCCACCTTCCTAGAACACTTCTTTACACACCCCACCCACCTAGAACTCTTCTTTACACCCCCACCCTCCTAGAACTGTTCTTTACACCCCCACCTTCCTAGAACTCTTCTTTACACCCCCCACCATACTAGAACTCTTCTTTACACCCCCATCTTCCTAGAACTCTTCCTTACACCCCCAACTTCCTAGAACACTTCTTTACACCCCCACACCCTCCTAGAGCTCTTCTTTACAACCCCCACCCCCTTAGAATGCTTCTTTACACCCCCACCATCTTAGAACGCGTCTTTACACCCCTCCCCCCACCTTAATGATGTTACTGTCCTATTGCATATAGTGTAGTCCTATTGTATATAGTGTAGTTCTATTGTATATAGTGTAGTTCTATTGTATATAGTGTAGTCCTATTGTATATAGTGTAGTCCTATTGTATATAGTGTAGTTCTGTTGTATATAGTGTAGTCCTATTGTATATAGTGTAGTTATATTGTATATAGTGTAGTCCTATTGTATATAGTGTAGTCCTATAAGCTGCAACACTTCAGTGAGTTGCTCCACTTATATTGGACACAGTGGGGTTCTGAATGATGGTGAGGTGGAGGGCATAAAACAGAGCCATGTTCCGTTTCAGGGTCACATGAAATCAAAGGAATTAGTGGGGCAAAAACAACAATATCTAGATGATTAGAGTAGGCTTCTCCTAAAGAGGATTTAGAGCTTAACTTTTTAAGATTTACAAGACTTATGCTTAGGACAGGCAGTAATTGAATAAGGTATTTGCATAAGGATTACCGCATGAGTTCTAATTCGTTTTATTTAATACAAATAAAAAAATATCTGTCAAAAGTAAAACTGTCCAAATATGCAACCTTGCATGCTTTGATCTGCTGAAGAAAAGTTTATGTGAAATTCTGTCATTATCCCAAACAAAGACATTTCTTTTAACAATAATCAGATGTTCTGTTGAAATATTCTCAACATCCTTCCATCAATTTCTTGGAATCAAGGATGCCACGTGCATGGGATAAAGGAAGTAAATACAGTAGTGAATATGTATTTCAGCCTAAGCGCAACCCGGCCACTTGGTTTTAAATAAGGTTAATGGATGGGGCTGGAGAAATAGAACCACCCTCAAATTCATAGATGGAGCTATGGAAGGACTGACAATCCGTGAGATGAGATCAACATGAATATTGCACAGCAGTAGCCATTTCAGATTACACCTAAAAAGAAATCAAATACATAAACAATAATTTCCTTATGCGTATAGTGTAGAGGAAAGATGGGGTTAGAAACATAGGAGAATGGGAGGAAGAGAGAAGCTAGGGTTAAATATTTGAGCACTCTGGCTCTTCTTCATCTAAGAGAAGACAGGTAAAATGGGGGGCAGAAGACAGAGATATCTGTAGGCATTCTTTCCCATTGTGAGTTTGAGGTGAAGAGGGGAGGTGACGAGGGGAGAAAGTGAGAGGGCCTGGAGAGAAGGGAAGAGAAAACAACAAATGAAAGTAAAAGGCCAGAGGGCTCTAAAGAAGGCAGGGTAATGATTACCACAGACACAGCCTCTCCCAAGGAGGCTCAGCTCCATCTCTCTCTGTCTGGAGAGAGTAATGTGGTGCTTGGTAAAGCCAGGCATTTCTCTCCTGGCCTGACAGATTTCATCCCCTTCTTGTTCAACTGTTGTGTCACTGTTATGTCGAGTATGACTTGTATTTACTGTAAAATAAATACAAAAAATGTTTTGTTGTTGCATTTTTTGTTTCCCTCTTGCTAGTCAGAGCTGCTTGTCCAACAACAATGACGTCCTGACTACAAGTGATATAGTCAACCAATAAACAACATATTGGTCCTTTGGGTGGTGGACCATTCTTGATACACACAGAAAACTGTTGAGCATGAAAAACCCAGCAGCGTTGCAGTTCTTGACACATGCCAATCCAACTGTATTTTGATGCAGTATTTAATACTGTATAATAATAATGACTGCTTGCGTCTGTGAGCCTGGTTGTTCCGTGCTATGTGTAAAAGACCAGGGTTAAAGATTAATGCTGAGGCAAAATGTAACTACTAGATGAATGTTGAGGTAAACTGTAACCACTAGATTAATGCTGAGGTAAACTGTAGCTACTAGATTAATGCTGAGGTAAACTGTAAATACTAGATTCATGTTGAAGTAAACTGTGACCACTAGATTAATACTTAGGTAAAATGTAACCACTAGATTAATTCTGAGGTAAACTGTAACCACTAGATTAATGTTGAGGTAAACTATTACCACTAGATTGATGCTGAGGTAAACTGTAACCACTAACCACTAGATTAATACTGAGGTAAACTGTAACAGGTAGCCTAGTGGTTAGAGCATTGGGCCAGTATTCGAAAGGTTGCTGTTGAAAATCTGTTGTTCTGCTCCTGAGCAAGGAAGTTAACCCACTGTTCCCCGGGCGCCGGAAGACGTGGATGTCGATTATGGCAGCCCCCCGCACCTCTCTGATTCAGAGAGGTTGGGTTAAATGCGGAAGACACATTTCAGTTGAATGCATTAATTTGTACAATTGACTAGGTATCCCCCTTTCCCTAACCAGTAGATTAATGCTGAGGTAAACTGTAACCAGTACATTAATGCTGAAGTAAACTGTAACCAGTAGATGAATGCTGAGGTAAACTGTAACCACTAACAACTAGATTAATGATGAGGTAAACTGTAACCACTAGATTAATAATGAGGTAAACTGTAACCACTAGATTAATCCAGGTGAAAGCTATGATCCTTTATTGATGTCACTTGTTAAATCCACTTCAATCTGAGTAGATGAAAGAGAGGAGACAGGTTAAAGAAGGATTTTTAAGCCTTGAGACAATTGAGACATGGATTGTGCATGTGTGCCATTGAGAGGATGAATGGGCAAAAAAATGTTTTGTACACTCAGTGTAGATTGGAAAGATGACTGGAGCAACAACGATTCAAGGTGAATCAGATGGCAATGTCCAAGCCTTTGCAACCATATCAAATCAAATCAAATGTGTATTGGTCACATACACATAGTTAGCAGCTGTTAATGCGAGTGTAGCGGAATGCTTGTGCTATATACTGTATGTATGGATCATTGTTATTGACTATTCATTGAAACGGGTCAGCTAACCTCCGTTGTTCAGCTAATTAATTGGCACTCATAATTTTAGGGAAATTGTAAAATCTTTTGTCTGTCTTTAGTTAGCGCATAAAACAAAATTCATTATTTCAAAACAAAAACAAATATCTAGTTCCCATTGAATAAGTATTCTTTGGGATTTCTATTGATTCTATTCATATTTCAACAACAAAAAATTCAACGTTCTATTCATTTTGGAACTGAGGGGGAATCAGACAACCCAGGTGAAACCTTTGTATTCACAGTTAATTCTGTCAGTCCAGGAGAGAATAAAACCTGACACACAATTAACCATGCTTAACATTTTCCATTCAAGGATATGTATAATAATCATTATCACGTGCCAGGGAAATAATGCCGGCCGCGCGAGCCTTGAGTGGCGTGCTTACTGTACTGCGGTGCTGCAGTCAACTGGGACCTTGTCCTTGTTCACTAAACACACAGGAAATTACTCTCGTTTTCAACATGAGGGCTTTGAAAAGACGATGCAGCTGAGAAATGTTCTCTGCCATGCACCCTCTGAATAATGGATAAATATGTCCAGCTAACCCATGTACTGTATATTAATATAATATATACCGTTTAGCGGATGCTTTTAGCCAAAGCAGCTCACACGGTAGTCCGTGCATACATTTTTGTAGCGGTGGCTCCAGCAGGAACCTAACCCATGATCCTGACATCGCAAGCTTGGTCCTTTTCAGCCAATTTTGTGAACTCAGTGCGGTTTGCTTAATTTTTTGTTCAGTGTGAGCAATTCAAAGGAACTCGGACCCTTCAAAAGAGCCCCCGAAGCGAACCTACAGTAACCTCTCAAGAGCTGGTCTGAGTTCGGTTCGCTGGAATCCCGAGGTCTGGTTTCCTTTTTTAGGGCAACGTGAACACAAGGCTCTTCAGGTTCGCTTGTCATTATTCCAGCACCACACACTAGGCTACAGCAACACAACTTCCCCTGGCATTGGTGCCACAAAAGAGAGAAGATTATGAAATAACGTGTGCTGTTTTTGGATATTGATTAGCGATTGTCAAGGATGCGCAGAAATTCCAAAACGTGTGGAGTTTTATACTGACACTATTACTTGTTTGCAATATGTAATATATAGGCTAAGAGAGCTTCATCGACTGATTGAATTGTGAGAAGACAACAATACTTGGGGAGAATCACAATATAGGCTAGAAAATGAATGCCAGCTCTTAAGGGGCAGTAGCCTACATTGGGTGAACAGTTTTCAATTACCCATAATATTTACATGTTAATGTTATCTTCTGATAATCATTATTATGTCTCATGTTTTAACTAAATGCAATCTATTATCTTCCAGAATGAAACCGATAACACATTGATGGAATGGCTTGTCCTGCACTTTGTAAAAACCCAGAGTACATTGAGTGAATGTTGGAAAATGATCTTGGTTCCTTTCTAAACATTACAATGTGAAAGCAAAGAGGACAGTTCTTTTGCCTTTTTTTTTTTTTTACCTCAGAGTTCACTTCAAAGAGGAGTGAGGACTACAGTTCCTTCAGAAAGTATTCACACCCCTTGACGTTTTTGTTGTGTTACAAAGTGAAATTAAAATGGATTTAATTGTCTTTTTTTTTTTTTTACAACGATTTACAAAAAATACTCAGATTTAAGTCAAGACTGTACATTGACTGTCTTCTTGGTATGCAACTCCAGTGTAGATTTGGCCTTATGTTTTAGGTTATTGTCCTGCAGAAAGGTGAATTCATCTCCCAGTGTCTGATGGAAAGCAGACCGAACCAGATTTTCATCTAGGATATTGCCTGTGCTTAGCTCCATTCGGTTTATTTTTGTATCCTGAAAAACTCCCCAGTCCTTAACGATTACAAGCATACTCATAACATGATGCAGCTACCACTATGATTGAAAATACGGAGAGTGGTACTCAGTAATGTGTTGTATTGGATTTGCCCCAAACATAACACTTTGTATTCAGGACAAAAAGTGAATTGCTTTGCCACATTTTTTGCAGTTTTACTTTAGCGTCTTGTTGCAAACAGGATGCATGTTTTGGAATATTTGTATTCTGTACAGGCTTCTTTCTTTTCACTGTCAATTAGCTTAGTATTGTGGAGTTGCTACAATGTTGTTGATCCATCCTCAGTTTTCTCCTATCACAGACATTAAACTCTGTAACTGTTTTAAAGTCACCATTGGCCTCATGGTGAAATCGCTGAGCGATTTCTTTCCTCTTTCCGGCACCATGCTCAAAGGGATATTGAATGTGTGCTTTTTTTTACCCATCTACCAATAGATTCCCTTCTTTGCGAGGCATTGGAAACCCTCCCTGGTTTTTGTGGTTGAATCTGTATTTGTAATTCACTGCAAGACTGAGGGACCTTACAGAAAATTGTATGTGTGGGGTACAGAGATGAGGTAGTCATTCAAAGATCATGATAAACATTATTATTGCACACAGAGTGAGTCCATGCAACTTATGTGACTTGTTAAGCACATTTTTACTCCTGAACTTATTTAGGCTTGCCATAACAAATGGGTTGAATACTTATTGATTCAAGACATTTCAGCGTTTCATTTTTGTATATGTGAAAACACTTTAGGCCGCACAGGACCAGCATACTATCTATATGGCATAAACAGCACAGTCCTCAGGCCTACAATAAGAGAACTGGTAAAACGCATGAATGACTTGGTTTTCTCTCTGCCTCTAGCTATGTTCTTTACTCACTTCTCTCACATTTATCTATATTTTATCTATATGCATAGTCACTTTAACTATACATTAATGTATATACTACTGCACTGTGTCCCGCAACCCACCAACCGCCAACCCCTCTTTTACACTACTGCTACTCTCTGTTTATCATATATGCATAGTCACTTTAACCATAACTACATGTACATATACTACCTCAATCACCCCAACTAACCGGTGCCTGTATATAGCCTCGCTACTGTTATAGCCTCCCTACTGTATATAGCCTCGCTACTGTTATAGCCTCCCTACTGTATATAGCCTCGCTACTGTTATAGCCTCCCTACTGTATATAGCCTCGCTACTGTTATAGCCTCCCTACTGTATATAGCCTCGCTACTGTTATAGCCTCCCTACTGTATATAGCCTCGCTACTGTTATAGCCTCCCTACTTTATATAGCCTCGCTACTGTTATAGCCTCCCTACTTTATATAGCCTCGCTACTGTTATAGCCTCCCTACTTTATATAGCCTCGCTACTGTTATTTTTCACTGTCTTTTTACTGTTGTTTTTATTTCTTTACTTACCTATTGTTCACCTAATACCTTTTTTGTACTGTTGGTTAGAGCCTGTAAGTAAGCATTTCACTGTAAGGTCGAACTGTCGAACTGTATTCAAATCAAATTTCAAATCAAATTTATTTATAAAGCCCCCCTTACATCAGCTGATGTCACAGAGTGCTGTACAGAAACCCAGCCTAAAACCCCAAACAGCAAGCAATGCAGGTGTAAAAGCACCTTCATATGCTCATAAATCATTGAGCATGCTGTGTACAGATACAGACATCCTACTTTTTATTTTACAAGACTTGAACCTTTATTTTAACAGGGAAAACATATTGAGGCCTAGGTCTCTTTTACAAATGTGCCCTGTATATACAACACAAATATTTACATTTGACAAGAGAGTCAAACTGTAGTAGCGAAGGTTGTAGATAAATCAAATCAAATCAAAGTTTATTTGTCACGTGCGCCGAATACAACAGGTGTTGTGACTAATAAACTTTGATTTGATTTAATTTATCTACAACCTTCGCTACTACAGTTCGACTCTCTTGTCAAATGTAAACATTTGTGTTGTATATACAGGGCACATTTGTAAAAGAGACCTAGGCCTCAATATGTTTTCCCTGTTAAAATAAAGGTTCAAGTCTTGTAAAATAAAAAGTAGGATGTCTGTATCTGTACACAGCATGCTCAATGATTTATGAGCATATGAACCTCTGTGGCCTTTCTAGTTTATTTAACCTTTATTTAACCAGGAAAAGACCCTTGAGGTTAGAAACCACTTTTATCGGTTCTAGGTAGGGCTAAAGTGCAGGAGTGCCACAGTTAGTGAGTGGTAGTGGTGCATGTGTTCCCATTTGCCATGTGTGTTTTGGGACTGGCCCGCTGGAAAACCAACAGAGATTTCTAGAGGACGATTCACCCCAGTGAACTGTGAGGAAAGCAGAACGTAAAAGACTTAGTATGTCCCATTAGTGGAGTCGTGCAGCCAGGCCAATGGACCAACTTAACATGGCAACTAATTGAGCATATCTTGGAACTATCAGCAGGCTTTGAAGTCGATCAGTCAATTAGAAATATATGGCATGATGAACATACAGGCTAGCAGAGCCTCCCCCTTCACTGGGAGTTCCATCATGGAGCACACTTGTGCTACCGTTTGCCTTTATAATGAGGGCCGTTTTATAGTGCTGTAAATTTACTGTCAACTCTCTCTACGCTCAGAAAACATGCATAACTGCTCTTGAATGGAGGCAAGGTTATTGGTACATGCCTAAGCGCCCCGTTGGCTTCCCGTCCACACACACACACACACAGCTGGCATCGGCATGCTGAGGTTAGCCTGGGCGTTAGGAGGGGATTAAGCCAAAAACCTTTACAACATACATACTCCTCATTATCAGTTTGTTCTTGGGATAAGGGCCTCAATTGTTCTCCAAAAATAGCATGTTTGAAATGGCCCAGTCCACCTGGCCTACCCTACCTTACCTGCTGACTGTTTACAGGGTTAGACTCCATGTTATTCCACCTTAGATTCCAAAATACATTTTGTAATGATAAGGACGGAAACAAAATGCAGAAGAGAAAGAATTAATGTAATAAATTGCAATGATATACTATAGCTTGTCTCGTGTAAAGCCTTGTGGCAGTACCCTATTCTGGAAAAGGATATTCTAAATGATATTCTAATTCAATTCGAATAAATATAGATAGGCAGCGATTGCACAAAAGTCCTGAAAACTGGATTTTCTTTAACATACATTACCTGCAACCCCTCACAATCACTCACAATACTATATGTCTATGTCACTTCCAGTACTGCAGTCAGACATTCTAACACAGAGGAAATCTGAGGTGTTAAATCTCCTGCAAAAAAAAAAACACGGAGTAGCAGATCTGTTAGAGCTCATAGATACATAACTCGATGGGCGGATAGATAGGAATCACTTCACACAAACGTGCTCATTGTTAAATAGGAAGGAATCTTGACATCTGCGAAAACGGGTTAGCAAAACACCAAGGAACATCCAATTCTAAAAACCCACATATTTGAATTCCACTACCATGGCAAAGGCAAAAATGGAACAGTGGATCAAGTTCTCTTTTATATTACAGCTGAATAAAAAAGCCTCTTGAACCACACATTCTCCCTAAGGAAGATATAACCTATTATTTGGTTCAGATGATAAATAATGTGAAAATTATATGATTTAATAAAAGATAAATAATAAAGATTTTATTCCCTTCTCAGGACTATTGGGAAGTGTTGAATATTAATACAGAATGACAGTTTGAAAGGCTATAAAGACTCAGAACAACCACTAGGGGGGAATATAATAAACCTAACACTCCAGCATTTAGAGTTGGGCACATTGGATTTGACCAGATGTAAAACATAAACAGAGGCATCCACTTTAAACAGGGAATCATGAATCTTAAGCGGGGCCAACAAAGTATCCTGAAGTGGGACTGTCGTGCGGGAATGTTTGCCTCCTCTGCATTTGTGCATGGTGAGCGGGTGGATGTGGTGTGTGAGGACGGTGCCAGGCAGCTCGGATAATACCAGGGACTTTGTTGCTTTCCTGCGACATAAATCACAGTGACTTTCTGAATAGCCTCATAAAGCGACGGGCCATTGCGATGCAGTGCACGGCGCACGGGCTCTCCCTTCAGCATGCAGATCATTAGAAGGCTCCTCAGCGATCAAGTAACGCGCGCGAAATGAAAATGCCTACCTAAAATTCCCGCGTCACAGGAAAGGATGATGCGGTAGTGCTATCTCTGGGTTGACGTCAGGGTTCTCCCCCCATTCTTTCTTTAACAGCAACAAAGAGATTAGAAAGGGATTACTTCTGACATCGTCAAAGTGATGCTTAATATACTGTAGATTTTCATTCCCCTGACCTTCCACTCGTTTTGGTAGACAATGTAGGCCTAACGATTTAAATGAAAGCATTTTGTTCCACAATAATTAGGCCCACGGTACGCCTATCATGTTTGTTTTTATGCTGTCTTTATTTCTCACTTGACCGTGCAATGCAAGGATATATCAAAACAAACAAGTGGCCTATAGTCTGCCATTTCCACAAGGGAGGGAAATGATAGGGGTAACCTTTCATGTAGTGATTCTAAATAGAAACGTCAAAGAAGGGAAACGAACTATCGATTGGGGGTTGGGAATAAAACAAAGACTCAAAAACACAACCAAATGTTATTTATCGAGGATAAGAGAACAACGGGTTATTGGCATTCAGACGAAAAAGAAGAACAAAAAAAGTAGGCTACGTTAAAACCGGGAAAATATTAAATATAAATAGGATAAATATTCTCAGTTTTTCACTGGAGTAAAACTAACCTTGCCCAAAGACCGTCCATAAACGAATCCGTGATCTTGACAAACAGCTACAAATAAACTACTGTAAATCACCTTGGTTAACGCGGCTAATGTTTCTGATGCATTAAATTGACTTTTGTCAGGTGTGCAACAAGCCAAAAATGCATTGCAAAATAATGACCTCACAATAGGCTATCATAGAGTCTTGGTGTTGGAATAATCAAATATAAAGAAGGCTAATGTACTAAACAGGTTAAGGGATTACAAACTAATATATAGAATGTGTGGGATTAGATTAGGTAAACCTGTAGTTTTTTATGTTAAGCACATTGCCTCTATGCCTGTACTTCTATCGGGTTTATCTTGCTTGTAACATTTTAAAACCATCAGTGTGCTGCAAGGTGCGATCGTTGACACCCTAAATTGGTGTGCATGCATCTCTCTCTCTCTCTCTCTCTCTCTCTCTCTCTCTCTCTCTCTCTCTCTCTCTCTCTCTCTCTCTCTCTCTCTCTCTCTCTCTCTCTCTCTCTCTCTCTCTCTCTCTCTCTCTCTCTCTCTCTCTCTCTCTCTCTCTCTCTCGAGTGGATTTTCCCCCATTTTATATTAAAATCTATGTCCATCCAAATAGTAACCTATATACCTGCGCACCAGACATGCACGAGACAGATATCGCTCAGCTGACCCTTCTCTTACATCCTACATTATAAGAAGTATGCGAACAACAATTTTCCTACACCCCTTTTCGATATGCCACTCGACATTACCACACTTCCCACAGTGGTAGGCACGGGCCTATATTGTTAAGGCTATTCCAGCTGCATTGCATGTAGGTTACATGTATATGTGGATACATTGTTTCAAGATATAGAATATCAGCATATTCCCTCCTAATCCGCAGACATCACGGACTTTTCATATCACCTGTTTTCAGGTAGCAGGCGATTTGAGACAGTAAACACAATACCCATAGGCTAATCACTATGTTCATATTACATTTTAGTTATTCACATTTCCCGCCTTTACGTTATCGAATAGAAAAACATAAGATGAAATACCCTAATTAAAACATACATGGTAATTATGTGCAAAACTCAGCAGGCAACTTCATTAGCCATTATGCGCAATGGCGCATGCTGTTAAATACATTCTTTTTTGGGGGTTAATTGCTTATATTTAATAATAATGTATCCCGTACCAATATCATGCTACGGGAACTGACATTGTCCACACCGTTAGTGGTGTGTGGTGGTACACATTATTTGCTTATACCAAAATCTATGCAGAGGCAAATCTATGCACAGAGGCATGGCATCCTTATGAGCCTACTGATGTTGGAAGAAGGCAACTTACCGATGTGTATGATTGAATCAGAAAGCACGGGCTCCCACTCCTGACTCCAAAATATGGCAAGGAACAACACTGCTGAAACAACTTTCATGTCTCCCACAGTTTAAGCTATTTTCCCAAGAAGCGCAGAACAAGATGCGTGTGATTTGCTCGTTTTAAATCCCGAAGAACCAAGATTTAGTCCATATAGGGATGGATCTATCTCTTGATGGAGTTGGCTTCTTGACTTGAATGTAGCTCTTCTCAGTTAAAAGGTAAGAGATATCCAGTTACCCTGTTAAAAAAATCCAGTTACATCAAATCATGCTGAAAGCTATGGGGTTCTCCACAGCCGCGTCCAACGCTGGTGCATCCGATCAATCCAAAACTGTGGATGAATGCAAGCCAAATGCAATGTTTGCTAAATATTAGGAAAGCGCGGGTTTGCTTTTCTCAGACGCAGGTCCTGGGCTGATTTGGTCGAGACCGTAGATTCTGCCTCAGACACGACGCATCTTGCTCAGCTTTAACGAAAAAAACGAAACGCAAAACTTCAATTTTCATGCGGATTCTAAGACTGTATCCATCACTGACATTTAAGACGTACAAAATGAGAACTCATTCATATTTAACAAGGACCACCATATTCCGAAATACTGGCAAGCGTATAGGGACCACTCTTTTCTGCGACAGAAAATCAAGTGAAAATTCGCCACGGTGCGCGCGATGACCGCTCCGCATGCGGATTGTCTCTAGCAGTCGGAGGGGGAGGTATACTGTGTGGGAGAAGGCCCTGTAGAGAGCCAACTACACGGACAGCAGCAGTTGCCAGCCGCGCATTGTCTGGACTAGAATTACCTGGGAGGATGACTGACGGAGGCAGGGAGAGGAAGAGATGCACAGAGGGCGGGGGGTAGGCTATCTAAAATGAACCGAGAGGGGTAATCTGGCCAAGCTCCGCCCTGGTACAGTGGCGGGCACTCCATCTCCATCGGTCTCATAAATGGGGGTCCCTGGGCATAATCTTAATCTGATGACGATCCTGGATTAAGGATCCTGGAGGATAACACTTTGGCACGTGATCGCTTTTGAACAATAGCCTACATTTCAGGAATTGAAGGTGGGCATAAAGGGAAATCATCTTGTGTTTTAAATGTATATCTTTTCAATCAAATGTCATTGTTTCACAGCCCAAACCACTGGACACTTTTCTTATTGTCATTATCCAGAGCAATTAGGGTTAAGTGTCTTGATCAAGGGCACATCAACATAATTTTCACCTAGTCAGATCAGAGATTCAAACCAGCCAACTTTCGATTACTGGCCCAACGCTTTTAAACGCTAGTCTATCAGCCTCTTATAGGTATTGCCCAATAACTTTCATGCAACATGGATATTCACTAAAGAAGACCAATCTGATTGCACTAGAGTGGGCACTGGACAGAGTTTACACACTGTAAAAAGTAACTGCCTAACTCATTAAAGAATTTGAGTAGTGGCTACTAAAAATCTCCAATGGTCAATAGAACTAAAATCATAAAAGTGGAACTATGTCAATATGTCAATAAGATTTATAGTCACTTAATGTTTTTGAGTACAGGGAAATATTAGGTTATTGAGTAAATAAAACTATACTGAACAAAAATATATACACAACATGCAACAATTTAGTTACAGTTCACATAAGGAAACCAGTTAAATGAAATAAACTCATTAGGACCTAATCTATGGATTTCACGACTGGGCAGGGTCGCAGCCATACTGTAGGTGGGCCTGGGAGGACATAGGTTCGTTCACCCACTTGGGAGCAAGGCCCACCCACTGAGAATTCATTTTTACCCACAAAAGGGCTTTATTATAGACATAAATACTCCTCAGTTTCATCAACTGTCCAGATGGCTGGTCTCAGACGATCCCGCAGGTGAAGAAGCCCGATGTGGAGGTCAGCATGCCAATTGCACGCTCCCTCAAAACATGAGACATTTGGTATTTTGGGTATTTTATTAGGATCCCTACTAGCTGTTGCAAAAGCAGCAGCCGCTCTTCCTGGTGTCCACACAAAACATGAAACATAACGTAATACAGAACATCATTAGACAAGAACATCTCAAGGACAGAACTACATAAATTTTTTAAAAAGGCACCTGTAGCCTACATACAGTTGAAGTCGGAAGTTTACATACACTTAGGTTGGAGTCATTAAAACTAGTTTTTCAAACACTCCACAAATTTCTTGTTGACAAACTATAGTTTTGGCAAATCGGTTAGGTCATCTACTTTGTTGATAACACAAGTAATTTTTAAAGAATTGTTTACAGACAGATTATTTCACTTATAATTCACTGTATCACAATTCCAGTCAGTCAGAAATGTACATACTCTTAGTTGACTGTGCCTTTAAACAGCTTGGAAAATTCCAGAAAATGATGTCAAGGCTTTAGAAGCTTCTGATAGGCTAATTGACTTAATTTGAGTCAATTGGAGGTGTACCTGTGGATGTATTTCAAGGCCCACCTTCAAACTCAGTGCCTCTTTGCTTGACATCATGGGAAAATCAAAAGAAATCAGCCAAGACCTCAGAAAAATTATTGTAGACCTCCACAAGTCTGGTTCATCCTTGGGAGCAAATTACAAACGCCTGAAGGTACCACGTTCATCTGTACAAACAGTAGTACGCAAGTATAAACACCATAGGACCATGCAGCCGTCATACAGCTCTGGAAGGAGACGCGTTCTGTCTCCTAGAGATTAACGTACTTTGGTGCGAAAAGTGCAAATCAATCCCAGAACAACAGCAAAGGACCTTGTGAAGATGCTGGAGGAAACAGGTACAAAAGTATCTATATCCACAGTAAAACGAGTCCTATATCGACATAACCTGAAAGGCCGCTCAGCAAGGAAGAAGCCACTGCTCCAGAACGGCCATAAAAAAGCCAGACTACGGTTGGCAACTTCACATGGGGACAAAGATCGTACGTTTTGGAGAAATGTCCTCTGGTCTGATGAAACAAAAATAGAACTGTTTGGCCATGATGACCATCGTTATGTTTGGAGGAAAAAGGGGGAGGCTTGCAAGCCGAAGAACACCATCCCAACCGTGAAGCACAGGGGTGGCAGCATCAAAATGGCTTAAGGACAACAAAGTCAAGGTATTGAAGTGGCCATCACAAAGCCCTGACCTCAATCCCATAGAACATTTGTGGGCAGAACTGTGTGTGAGCAAGAAGGCCTACAAACCTGACTCAGCTGGTGTAACTGAGTCAGGTTTGTAGGCCTCCTTGCTCACACACATTTCTGCCACACCTGTGCTTCACGGTTGGGATGGGATGGTGTTCTTCGGCTTGCAAGCCTCCCCCTTTTTCCTCCAAACATAACGATGGTCATCAAGGCCAAACAGTTCTATTTTTGTCTCTGTCAGGAGGAATGGGCCAAAATTCACTTTTTCTTTAAGGTATCAGTGACCAACAGATTCATATCTGTATTCCCAGCCACGTGAAATCCATAGATTAGTGACTAATTAATTTATTCCAATTGACTGATTTCCTCATATTAACTGTAACTCAGTAAGTTCTTAGATATTGTTGCATGTTGCGTTTATATTTTTGTTTAGTGTAATGACGTTTTACAGTGCACCAATTACAAAAGGCATAAAACATCCACCAGGCAGTGTTGCATGAGTGCACCAATAATTTGAAGAACCAAGAGATACTTTATAGATGTCACACATGCACACGCACACTAATACACACCTCCCACCTCAACCCAATACACCAGAGTGAACTGTCACAGGGGAGCCCTTTATCCAACTTCCTCCATAGTATTTGTCATCTACTGTAAATAGGCTACTGTATTCAAACTCTAATGTGTGAGTTTTTAACATTCATAAATAGACTTCATGAGCTTCATATTATCTTTTCGTGTACAGCACAGTTTTGCAACTGTCATGTTTAAACCATAAAACATGCTAATAATTTGAGCAGTTGAGAGTGAGGTAAAGGTTAAGGTTGGATTTTGAAACTGGAGAGCAATAAATAAATCTTTCCCCTATACATCTTTCCCCTATAATGACATTTGTCTGACTCATTGTCAGCTTGTACTCTCCCTCCTCCCAGCTGAGGTAGGCACAATCTGCTATTAAACTTATGACATTTGCCACATCACCATATAGTGCATGAACATCAAGCATGAGAAGCAGGTTGACATTTATTGTCATGAATCTTGCCCTGGATGCAGAATTGAGCGATTTCCCTGGCGGGGCCATTTGCAAAGTCAAAATTGGCTATATTGTAAAAATTCATGAAAACAAACATTTGTTAATTTAACTTTAATTGAAGGTTAGACGTTAGGGTTAGCAGTGTGGTTAAGGTTAGGTTTAAAATCAAATTTTATGACTGTTGTTCCGCTAGCTAGTGACCATTCTGCAAGATTCATGACAATAAATGCCAACCAGCGCATGAGAACTCTAATATTTATTTATGCTACAATTTACCATGTTTGTCTGTGTGCTGAAACCACCATTATCTCGAACAGAACATTTACCATAGTATGTTACTCACACTTTCAATATGAGTTTTGCACACATTTCAGTAAAATTTGTATGTCCATGTGCCTTGTTTCGATTGATGAGAGAGCAGAGTGACCGGGCGCGGCCCCATTAACTACAGTGATTGGATGAGGCGTGTGGTAAGGGGAGGTGCAGCATGTTAATGCAGGCTAGAATCAGCAACGCAGAGGTCAAGACAAGTCGACTGGTGGACAGAGATCAAGACAGGCCGACTGGTGGACAGAAGTCAAGACAGGCCGACTGGTGGACAGAAGTCAAGACAGGCCGACTGGTGGACAGAGATCAAGACAGGCCGACTGGTGGACAGAAGTCAAGACAGGCCGACTGGTGGACAGAGATCAAGACAGGCCGACTGGTGGACAGAAGTCAAGACAGGCCGACTGGTGGACAGAGATCAAGACAGGCCGACTGGTGGACAGAGATCAAGACAGGCCGACTGGTGGACAGAAGTCAAGACAGGCCGACTGGTGGACAGAGATCAAGACAGGCCGACTGGTGGACAGAAGTCAAGACAGGCCGACTGGTGGACAGAGATCAAGACAGGCCGACTGGTGTATAGAAGTCAAGACAGGCCGACTGGTGGACAGAAGTCAAGACAGGCCGACTGGTGGACAGAGGGACAGGCAGATAAACAGGCAGGTAGGCAAACAGACAGACATAGAGAGGCAGACAGACACTGCAGTCAGGCACGTAACTTATGCAAGTAAAAACATTTGACACCAATTCCTTGAAACCAAATGTGCGAAGCAGCTACAGTACATGTGTACTGTAGACATAAATGTTGACTAAAGCACAGCGGGGATGTTTCTATTCCATGACGTGCAGGTTCACCGTCAGGTTGTGTGTATAGGACATGGGAGAATGTCACCTTGGTGAAGGGGGTGGCTTTAGATCTAATCAAGGGGTGTTTATAAATGTTTGTGATGAGCTTACGACAGCCTGTGAGACCCGGCATCACAGAGGCAGAGATAAAAATAGCAATTCAGGTGTGTGATGAGTGACTTAGTATGCACGCTGTCCCTGCCTCAAGGACACTTCTGTGTTGGAGAGATGCTGCTGCATCGCTTGACCAGAGAAAAGTGTCTATCTCTGTCTGTCTCTGTCTGCCTGCTGGGGTCTGAAGAGCACTGAAGTGGACAGTGACTAAAAGCCCTACAGTTATCATAGCTTCTGATTCCTGTCATCAACATAAAGACAGAGGTTTACTAACCTTCTGTCTGCCTTGGAGGAAGACACGTAACCACACTGAAATAGCTCAAAAGCTATCAGAGTAAAGTTTGTTCAGTGCACAGATAGTGAGAAGACAACTCATGAACAGTGTCTGAGTTGGTTTCTCCCTGGATATCCTATGAATTCCAGACAGCCCTGATTAAAATATAATTGAATGACCACTGTTTTCAGAATCAGAATCACCTTTATTCAACAAGTACATTTGCACTTACTCAGAAGTGTACTTGGTGATATGGTGCTGCTAGTGAGGGACAACATACTCAGAATGTTACCTGGTGATATGGTGCTGCTAGTGAGGGACAACATACTCAGAATGTTACCTGGTGATATGGTGCTGCTAGTGAGGGACAACATACTCAGAATGTTACCTGGTGATATGGTGCTGCTAGTGAGGGACAACATACTCAGAATGTTACCTGGTGATATGGTGCTGCTAGTGAGGGACAACATTAAGAGACTGACTACAGACAGCGGAGTTTACATACATTATATAATACTAGTTAGAGTGAGCATAGAGCTATACGAGGATGAGCAGTGGATATACAAATATACAGTGGATATACCGTTGATATACTGTGGATATACAGTTGATATACAGTGGATATACAGTAGACAAACAGTGGACATACAAATATACAGTGGATATACAGTGAATATACAGTGAATATATAGTGGATATACAAATATACAGTGTATAAACAGTGGATATACAGTGGACATAAATATACAGTGGATATACAGTGGACATAAATATACAGTGGACATAAATATACAGTGGATATACAGTGAATATATAGTGGATATACAAATATACAGTGGACATACATATACAGTGGATATACAGTGAATATATAGTTGATATACAAATATACAGTGGACATAAATATACTGTGGATATACAGTGAATATATAGTGGATATACAAATATACAGTGTATATACAGTGGATATACAGTGGACATAAATATACAGTGGATATACAGTGAATATATAGTGGATATACAAATATACAGTGGATATTAGTGGATGTAAAGATATACAGTGGATATACAAATATACAGTGGATTCGGAAAGCATTCAGACCCTTAGACTTTTTCCACATTTTGTTACATATTCCAACATGGATTAAATACAAAACAATCCTCATCAATCTACGCACAATACTCCATAATGACAAAGCAAATTTATTAAATATTAAAAACTAAAATATTACATTTACATAAGTATTCAGACCCTTTACTCAGTACTTTGTTGAAGCACCTTTGGCGGTGATTACAGCATTGAGTCTTCTTGGGTTTAACGCTACAAGCTTGGCACACCTGTATTTGGAGAGTTTCTCCCATTCTTCTCTGCAGATCCTCTCAAGATCAGGTTTTCAGGTCTCTCCAGAGATGTTCGATCGGGTTCAAGGCCGAGCTCTGGCTGGGGAACATTCAGAGAGATCCTGAGCACTCTGGAGCAGTTTTTTTTTTATCAAGGATCTCTCTGTATTTTGCTATGTTAAACTTTCCATCGATCCTGACTAGTCTTCCAGTCCCTGCCACTGAAAAACATCCCCACAGCATGATGCTGCCACCACCATGCTTCACCGAAGGGATGATGCCAGGTTTCCTCCAGATGTGAATTTTGTTTCTCATGGTCTGAATCCTTTAGGTGCCTTTTGGCAAACTCCAAGCGGGCTGTCATGTGCCTTTTACTGAGGAGTGGCTTCCGTTTGGCCACTCTACCAGAAAGGCCTGCTCTGACATGCACTGTCAACTGTGGGACCTTATATAGACAGGTGTGTGCCTTTCCAAATACAGTTGATATACAGTGGATATACAAATATACAGTTGATATACAGTGGATATACAAATATACAGTGGATATACAGTGAATATACAAACATACAGTGGACATACAAATATACAGTGGATATACAAATATACAGCAGATAAACAAATATACAGTGGTTTTACAGTGTATATAATGTTGATATACAGTGGATATAGAAATATACAGTGGATATACAGTGGATATACAAATATACAGTGGATATACAGTTGACATACAGTGAATATACAAATATACAGTGGATATACAGTGGATATACAGTTGACATACAAATATACAGTGGATATACAGTGGTTATACAAATATACAGTGGATATACAAATATAGAGTGGATATACAGTGGACATACAGTTGATATACAGTGAATATACAAATATACAGTGGATATATAGTGGATATACAAATATACAGTGGATATACAGTTGATATACAGTGAATATACAAATATACAGTGGATATACAGTGGATATACAGTTGACATACAAATATACAGTGGATATACAGTGGTTATACAAATATACAGTGGATATACAAATATAGAGTGGATATACAGTGGACATACAGTTGATATACAGTGAATATACAAATATACAGTGGATATATAGTGGATATACAAATATACAGTGGATATACAGTTGATATACAGTGAATATACAAATATACAGTGGATATACAATGGATATACAGTTGACATACAAATATACAGTGGATATACAGCGGTTATACAAATATACAGTGGATATACAGTGGATATACAAATATACAGTGGATATACAGTGGATATACAAATATACAGAGGATGTACATTTGACATACAAATATAAAGTGGATATACAAATATACAGTTGTTATACAGTGCATATACAAATATACACTGGATATACAGTTGATCTACATTGGATATACAGCTGATATACAGTGGATATACAAATTCACAGTGGATATACACATATACAGTTGATGTACAGTGGATATACAGTTGACATACAAATATACAGTGGATATACAAACATACAGTGGACATACAAATATACAGTGGATATACAAATATACAGTGGATATACAGTGAATATACAAACATACAGTGGACATACAAATATACAGTGGATATACAAATATACAGCAGATAAACAAATATACAGTGGATTTACAGTGTATATAATGTTGCTATACAGTGGATATACAAATATACAGTGGATATACAGTGGATATACAAATATACAGTGGATATACAGTTGACCTACAGTGAATATACAAATATACAGTGGATATACAGTTGACATACAAATATACAGTGGATATACAGTGGTTATACAAATATACAGTGGATATACAAATATAGAGTGGATATACAGTGGACATACAGTTGATATACAGTGAATATACAAATATACAGTGGATATTGTATATCGGCCTTGTCTCAGGATGGTAAGTTGGTGGTTGAAGATATCCCTCTAGTGGTGTGGGGGCTGTGCTTCGGCAGAGTGGGTGGGGTTATATCCTGCCTGTTTGGCCCTGTCCGGGGGTTTCGTCGGACGGGGCCACAGTGTCTCCCGACCCCTCCTGTCTCAGCCCCCAGTATTTATGCTGCAGTAGTTTATGTGTCGGGGGTGCTAGGGTCCGTCTGTTATATCTGGAGTATTTCTTCTCTTATCTGGTGTCCTGTGCGAATTTAAGTATGCTCGCTCTAATTATCTCTCTCTTTCTTTTTTTCTTCTTCTCTCTCTCTCTCTCTCTCTCTCTCTCTCTCTCTCTCTCTCTCTCTCTCGGAGGACCTGAGCATTAGGACCATTCCTCAAGGCCTACCCGGATGTCCCGAGTCCACCTGGCCGTGCTGCTTCTCCAGTTTCAACTGTTCTGCCTGTTTTATGAACATTTTAAAATCTTGTCCATGTTCTGTTATAATCTGCACCCGGCACAGCCAGAAGAGGACTGGCCACCCCTCACAGCCTGGTTCCTCTCTAGGTTTCTTCCTAGGTTTTGGCCTTCTAGGGAGTTTTTCCTAGCCACCGTGCTTTTACACCTGCATTGCTTGCTGTTTGGGGTTTTAGGCTGGGTTTCTGTACAGCACTCTGTGACATCAGCTGATGTAAGGGGGGCTTTATAAATAAATTTGATTTGATTTGATATATAGTGGATATACAGTTGACATACAAATATACAGTGGATATACAGCGGTTATACAAATATACAGTGGATATACAAATATAGAGTGGATATACAGTGGACATACAGTTGATATACAGTGAATATACAAATATACAGTGGATATATAGTGGATATACAAATATACAGTGGATATACAGTTGATATACAGTGAATATACAAATATACAGTGGATATACAGTTGGCATACAAATATACAGTGGATATACAGCGGTTATACAAATATACAGTGGATATACAAATATACAGTGGATATACAGTGGATATACAAATATACAGTGGATATACATTTGACATACAAATATGAAGTGGATATACAAATATACAGTGGATATACAGTGGATATACAAATACACACTGGATATACAGTTGATCTACATTGGATATACAGCTGATATACAGTGGATATACAAATATACAGTGGATATACACATATACAGTTGATGTACAGTGTATATACAAATATACAGTGGATATACACATATACAGTTGATGTACAGTGTATATACAAATACACAGTGGATATACAGTTGACATACAAATATACAGTGGATATACAAATATGCAGTGGATATACAGTGGATATACAAATATACATTGGATATACTGTTGATCTACAGTGGATATACAGTTGATATACAGTGGATATACAAATATACAGTGGATATACAGTAGATATGCAAATATACAGTGGATATACAAATATACAGTGGATATACAGGGGATATAAAGTTGATATACAAATATAGAGTGGATATACAGTGGACATACAGTTGATATACAAATATAGAGTGGATATACAGTGGACATACAGTTGATATCAAGTGAATATACAAATATACAGTGGATATACAAATATACAGTGGATATACAGTTGATATACAGTGGATATACACTAGAAATTCAGTTGATATACCAATATACAGTGGATATATATCGACAGGTATGTGCCTTATAAATACAGAGTAGATATACAGTGGATATACAAATATACAGTGGATATACAGTGGATATAAAGTTGATATACAGTGGACATACAAAAATAGAGTGGATATACAGTGGACATACAGTTGATATACAGTGAATATACAAATATACAGTGGGTATACAGTGGATATACAAATATACAGTGGATATACAAAAATACAGTGGATATACAAATATACAGTGGATATACAGTGGATTTAAAATTGATATACAGGTGATAAAAAGTGTATATACAGTGGATATACAAATATACAATGGATTTACAGTTGACATACAGTTGATATAAGGTGAATATACAAATATACAGTGGATATACAAATATACAGTGGATATACAGCGGATATACAATGGATATACAAATATACAGTGGATATACAGTGGATATACAAATAAACAGTGGATATACAAATATACAGTGGATTTACAAATATACAGTGGATATATAAATACAAAGTGGATATACAGTTGATATAAAGTTGATATACAGTGGATATAACGTGAATAAAAAAGTTGATATACAGTGGATATACAAATATGCAGTGGATATACAAATATACAGTGGATATACAAATATACAGAGGATTTACAAGAAGGCAGTGTATTTACAGTGGATATAATGTTCATATACAGTGCATATGAAGTTGATATACAGTGGATATAAAGTTGATATACAGTGGATATACAGATATACAGTTGATATACAGTGGATATACAGTTGACATACAAATATACAGTGGATATACAGTGGATTTACAAATATACAGTGGATATACAGTGGATATACAAATATACAGTTGAGACAGAGTGGACATACAGTGGATATACAGTTGATATACAAATATACAGTTGATATACAAATATACAGTGGATATGCAGTGGATATACAAATATACAGTTGATATACAGGGGATATAAAGTTGATATACCATGGATATAAAGTTGATATACAGTGGATATACAAATATACAGTGGATATACAGTGGACATAGTTGATATACAGTGAATATACAAATATACAGTGGATATACAGTGGATATACACTAGATATTCAGTTGATATACAAATATACAGTGGATATACAGTAGATATACAGTGGATATACAGTAGATACACAGTGGATATACAATAGATATACAAATACACAGTGGATATACAAATGTACAGTGGATATACACATGCACAGTGGATATACAGTGGATATAAAGTTGATATACAGTGGATATACAAATTTACAGTGGTTATACAGTGGATATACAAATGTACAGTGGACATACAAACATACAGTGGATATACAGTGGATATACAGTGGATTTACAATATACAGTGGATATACAGTGGATATACAAATATACAGTGATATACAGTGGATATACAGTGGATATACAAATATACAGTGGATATACAGTGGATATACAAATATACAGTGGATATACAAATATACAATGGATATACAAATATACAGTGGATATACACATTTGCAGTATAACAGGTTCCTATAATAGGTTCCTTATCTTGTTCATCTCCCTAGAACATTGTGGAAGTGCTATGAGCCTATGCTCCTTTTGTATTCCTACTCAGCCTTAATGAGACAGAGAGAAATATATGGGTTTGTTCGCAATTGAACCCAATGGAGACACAGGCACCACTATAAGCACCATTATATCACCAAGCCAGAGTGGCGTTCTCTGGCACTAAATCTGCAGCTGAAATGAAGAGACCCAAACATTGTGATCTGCACTCTGTGAATAATTGATAGCAACAAACAAACACAATCAAAGTGCTTCCTTATCGACACCAGAACGAAAAAGGCCATGGAGTTGATTCAGGAGTTACGGGAGCCTTCCACTTTAATCTCGGGTAAACAGGAGCTTTATGAAGTGTCGAGACTTGTTTTGTACGGCGCATGCACAAGTACATTTATGACCGACATAATGACCTCTGTGGAGTCAGTAGAATATGTTTTTCATAGAGGCTGCATCTAACATGGTCCCCTGTTCTCTACAGAGGTCACGCTATGGGCCCAAGTCAAAAGTAGCTTACTATATAATGAATAGGATGTCATCTCAGACACCTCCAGAGAAAAGAGGCTGGCAGGATTTCTTTGGGAATCAATCAAACTGCTATGAGATTGATACACTACAGAACATCACAATGGTAAAAATCACAAGGGTAATAATTGGGTCTGCTATAGAGACTTAAAATATATTGAAGTTCCAGGTGTACCAAGACGTGTAGGGAGAAGTTGCCCCTAGACACTGATCTTGGTTCAGTTGGTTAGGGTTAGGATTGGGGGAGAGGAAGCTGATCCTAGATCTGCACCTAGGGGAAACTTCACCCCGCAGTGTGACAAGAGACGTGTGGACTTCAGCATTACCATGCTACAGATCCTTGTCAGGGAGGATAAAATATTGATAGAGACAAGAGAGATGGGTGACAGCTGATCAAAGATCAGACTGAGATGCAGGTGACAGAGACACAAATTGTTCCTATACAGTCCTAGTTCACTATCAGAGCGTGACTGTGATAGGTGTTAAGTAAGCGTGTTGAACCCCTGCTGGCTTGATCAATAACATGTTGTACCTAATGGCCTCCTCTACATGATGTAGACTGGTCTTTCACAACATATTCACTCTGCTGTCAAATGTTAAAACTGTGTTGCCCAGAGGCACAGATGTTGTTTTTTTCTCTTTCCCTTGAGAGAACTCTCGCCCCTCAGGCGGGGGATTGAACTGAGACATAGAGATGAGCCTCTCATGGGTAATGATCGAGGAGTAACTCTCAACCATAAGGTGAGAGTCAAGGATGGTTGGAAATGTCAAGAGGCAATGAGGCACTAGACATTTCCCATGGTCCAGTTTAGATCAATGGAGCTGTCCACTAAACCTGTGCCGAAACAAGGCTCTGCTCCAACACAATCCCTGTCAGTCTCTCAGTGCTAGGAGAGGGAGCTGTTCACTAAACCTGTGCTGAAACAAGGCTCTGCTCCAACACAATCCCTGTCAGTCTCTCAGTGCTAGGAGAGGGAGCTGTCCACTAAACCGGTGCTGAAACAAGGCTCCTCTCCAACACAATCCCTGTCAGTCTCTCAGTGCTAGGAGAGGGAGCTGTTCACTAAACCTGTGCTGAAACAAGGCTCTGCTCCAACACAATCCCTGTCAGTCTCAGTGCTAGGAGAGGGAGCTGTCCACTAAACCGGTGCTGAAACAAGGCTCTGCTCCAACACAATCCCTGTCAGTCTCTCAGTGCTAGGAGAGGGAGCTGTTCACTAAACCTGTGCTGAAACAAGGCTCTGCTCCAACACAATCCCTGTCAGTCTCAGTGCTAGGCGAGGGAGCTGTTCACTAAACCGGTGCTGAAACACAGAGCTGTTGGCTCAGGCTGAGCCACTCCTACCCTGCTTTAAACAGCTGAGGATCACTTGAATGCCTTCATCACTATCCACATTTCTGGACCTGGACATGAGATATAATCACATAAAATGGACACAAAACAATATGCAACTGTTACTGAATTTTTAAAGTCCATTTCAAATGATGATGTTTGGAGTACCAGCACTAAACAGCAGAGGTCTCCCTTATATTTAAACTGCCTGGCTCATTAGGTTGAATACACAAGGCAGTTCACACCAGGTAAAGAGATGTCAAAATGTCAGAACTAGCTTTGATGATACAGATGCCATCATATATCTGCTTGTTAAGTTCACAGACCAACAAACTACAGCAAGTTACAGATCAGCATGTGGACTATTTTTTGCATATTAATGTATCTTTTGATGTAGCCAGGAGATGTTGCTGAGCTCTGGGACAACTGCTTGTTTATATCCTCTAAGGTTAAAGAAGATGAAACCTCGGAGTCATCTCTCCTTTGGTGAGTTTGTGAACTTTGTTAGTATCCAAATGATTGACTCTGTGTTTGTGTGTGTGTGTGTGTTTGGTGTACTAGGGTCAATATCCCTGCAGAAGTAACTGAATAATAATAATGAGCTACAGATGATTTAAAGTTGTGTCTCAGGAAATCAAACAGTGCTTTAATCAATCAGCCGCTGACCTTAGAGAGGAGCTATCACCTGTCCTTAGAGAGGAGCTATCACCTGTCCTTAGAGAGGAGCTATCACCTGACCTTAGAGAGGAGCTATCACCTGACCTTAGAGAGGAGCTATCACCTGACCTTAGAGAGGAGAGAGGAGCTATCACCTGTCCTTAGAGAGGAGCTATCACCTGTCCTTAGAGAGGAGCTATCACCTGTCCTTAGAGAGGAGCTATCACCTGTCCTTAGAAAGGAACTATCGCCTGAACTTAGAGAGGAGCTATCGCCTGTCCTTAGAGAGGAGCTATCGCCTGAACTTTGAGAGGATCTATCACTTGTCCTTAGAGAGGAGCTATCACCTGTCCTTAGAGAGGAGCTATCACCTGACCTTAGAGAGGAGCTATCACCTGACCTTACAGAGGAGCTATCACCTGACCTTAGAGAGGATCTATCACTTGTCCTTAGAGAGGAGCTATCACCTGTCCTTAGAGAGGAGCTATCACCTGACCTTAGAGAGGAGCTATCACCTGTCCTTAGAGAGGAGCTATCACCTGACCTTAGAGAGGAGCTATCACTTGACCTTAGAGAGGAGCTATCACTTGACCTTAGAGAGGAGCTATCACCTGTCCTTAGAGAGGAGCTATCACCTGACCTTAGAGAGGAGCTATCACCTGACCTTAGAGAGGAGCTATCACCTGACCTTAGAGAGGAGCTATCACCTGACCTTAGAGAGGAGCTATCACTTGACCTTAGAGAGGAGCTATCACCTGTCCTTAGAGAGGAGCTATCACCTGACCTTAGAGAGGAGCTATCACCTGTCCTTAGAGAGGAGCTATCACCTGACCTTAGAGAGGAGCTATCACCTGACCTTAGAGAGGAGCTATCACCTGACCTTAGAGAGGAGCTATCACCTGACCTTAGAGAGGAGCTATCACCTGACCTTAGAGAGGATCTATCACTTGTCCTTAGAGAGGAGCTATCACCTGTCCTTAGAGAGGAGCTATCACCTGTCCCTAGAGAGGAGCTATCACCTGTCCTTAGAGAGGAGCTATCACCTGACCTTAGAGAGGAGCTATCACTTGACCTTAGAGAGGAGCTATCACCTGACCTTACAGAGGAGCTATCACCTGACCTTAGAGAGGAGCTATCACCTGACCTTAGAGAGGAGCTATCACCTGTCCTTAGAGAGGAGCTATCACCTGACCTTAGAGAGGAGCTATCACCTTACCAAAGAACAATGACACAGCAACAAAACGACACACACAGACTGGCAACATGTCACTGTGCATGGTGACATGAGACACCCACACACAACTTAACATGCATACACACACACACACAAATTAACACACACACACAGATCCACACACAGGTGTGGCAATGTGTGTTTCTAACTCGTGAGAAAGCCATACCTTCTGGTAACTGAAACGTATATGTTTGCTTGCACCAATTCCTGGGAAATGTCCTTAGGCTACGTACCAAATGACACTATATTCCCTAATGCACCCCTTTTAAGTAGTTGGCTCATAAGGCTCCGGTCATAAGTAGTGCACTGTATAGGGAATAGGGTGCCATTTGGGATACAGTTACAGCCTTAGACTCTGCATTGGCTTTGCATGATTAATGGATCACCTTGCAGACTGGTGACCGTATCTGCTGCTGCTTGTCATCTGAAGCAGCGGGATGCATTTGGAGAGGGCCGTAACAGAGAGGACAGGACCCAACAGAGAGGAGAGGACCGCAACAGAGAGGAGAGGACCGCAACAGAGAGGAGAGTACCACAACAGAGAGGAAAGGACCGCAACAGAGAGGAGAGGACCGCAACAGAGAGGAGAGGACCGCAACAGAGAGGAGAGGACCGCAACAGAGAGGAGAGGACCACAACAGAGAGGAGAGGACCACAACAGAGAGGAGAGGACCACAACAGAGAGGAGAGGACCACAGGAGAGGACCACAACAGAGAGGAGAGGACCACAACAGAGAGGAGAGGACCGCAACAGAGAGGAGAGGACCTAACAGAGGAGAGGACCGCAACAGAGAGGAGAGGACCGCAATGGAGAGGAGAGGACCGCAACGGAGAGGACCACAACAGAGAGGAGAGGACCAAACAGAGGAGAGGACCTCAACAGAGAGGAGAGGACCACAACGGAGAGGAGAGGACCCAACAGAGTTGAGGACCTCAACAGAGAGGAGAGGACCGCAACAGGGAGGATTGCAACAGAGAGGAGAGGACCGCAACAGAGAGGAGAGGACCCAACAGAGAGGAGAGGACCACAACAGAGGGGAGAGGACCACAACAGAGAGGAGAGGACCGCAACAGAGAGGAGAGGACCCAACAGAGGAGAGGACCGCAACAGAGAGGAGAGGACCGCAATGGAGAGGAGAGGACCGCAACGGAGCGGACCACAACAGAGAGGAGAGGACCTAACAGAGGAGAGGACCTCAACAGAGAGGAGAGGACCACAACGGAGAGGAGAGGACCCAACAGAGTTGAGGACCTCAACAGAGAGGAGAGGACCGCAACAGGGAGGATTGCAACAGAGAGGAGAGGACCACAACAGAGAGGAGAGGACCCAACAGAGAGGAGAGGACCACAACAGAGGGGAGAGGACCACAACAGAGAGGAGAGGACCGCAACAGAGAGGAGAGGACCCAACAGAGGAGAGGACCGCAACAGAGAGGAGAGGACCCAACAGAGAGGACCACAACAGAGAGGAGAGGACCACAACAGAGAGGACAGGACCGCAACAGAGAGGAGAGTACCGCAACAGAGAAGAGAGGACCACAACAGAGAGGACTGCAAAAGGAGACTTCAGGGGAAGAGAACCTTTTCACAGTGGAGTGAATCACCCACAGCTAGCACTCTCTCTATCTACTCTACCTTCTCGCTTTCTCTCCGTCTCTGTCTTTCTCTCTCTGCATCTCTCTCGCTCTCTTTCTGTCTCTCTCTCTGTCTCTCACTCTTTCTGTCTCTCTCTAGACTCCCTCTTACTACCTCTCTCTCTCCCCTGCTCTACTCTTTCTCTCTCCCAGTCTCTACTCTGTCTCTCTCTCGTCACCCCATACGAATTATTGTCAAACCAGCTAATTTAATCACCAACTATATGAGGCAGACAGTGCATCAACTCCTGATGTAAATTATTCAATATTTGCAGTGCTTTATTGTAATAAATCTCTGGCACATCTATGAGCCAATTCCAATTTAATCTTCAGAATAACTGTCAATTCATGCATGGGTATAAATTCCATAAATCCTCCACACACTGCGATTTGTTAGAAAGCCGGTGTTTTGGTGAACTGTTTTCTAAATTTGCCATCGCATTGTGCCCTGCCATTGTGCGTTTCCCTTTTTTCATGCAAGAGCTCTTCAGCGCAGAGCAGGGTTATTTTGTGGAGAAATTGGGTCATTCATTTTACATGTCACAGATTTATAATGTGTTCTGATGCACTTTTATAATTGTGTTTCAGTGCCTCAGTCTGAGTGTTTCATCTAGACACGATGTGCCCTCGTCTGGTTTGGTCTGGTTCCCCTCGGCAAAAGGTTCACTTTAACATAGCTGTTCTCTGGTGTGCTCTATAAGGTCTCAAAAGAACAACGTTTGCCTCTGCATCACCACTGGCCCCCCACACCCACACCCACATTCACATTCACATTCACATTCAGGTGATAAAGAGAGACAGACTAATTGGCTTTCTAGCTGACTGACCCTGAAAGCAGGAGAAAGCGAGTTGAGATGAAATGAAGTGGACTGTCTGGGCCGTGGCCACCCCAAGACGATGAAAGCCCAGGAGAGAACAAGAGGCATTTGCATAGACAAAATGGCCACTGACACACACAGGCGAGTAGCAGAGGAGGCGTGAGTTGAAAACGTCCTCTTTCACCGCTGCCAAGATTGAAGGAAGTCTTGGAGCCTCTCTGCGGGCCCTCAACCTGTCAGTCTTGTGACGAGAGCGAGGGAGATTTTGTTTGGTTGGTTAATAGAGGAAAGCACATTGAAGAGGAGGTTATAGAAGCCACATGCCCCAAATGAAAAACAGCAGGAACTTAATTGAAGCAGGTAGGAACTAAAGTGAGAACCCCGTGCCATCGTTTTATTTTCCACAGTGGCAGCGACACAGATTTAATGCAATCACCGAGTCGGTGGGTCATAATTATCACGAGATGGATGGCTGCTCACTGTTGCAATGCATCTCGGGGTGCCATAAAGACTGCAAAATAAATATCCTCTAGCTAGCGGTACAGGATTCCGCCTCAGCTGTTGCCGACTCCCGGCAAAATTAAAACTGTGGCACGTATCAGGGTGTGAGAGCAGCTGTGGTGGAATCCAAAAACAGAACAGGGAAGATAGTCTCTCTCAGAGTGGAAATCCTGGAGTGTTCCAGGAAGTATGGGCCTGCGATGATGTTGATGAAGTGCTGTTAATGTGCACATGGGATGAAGACCTGCACACAATGTAGAGAGTACATCAGGACTGTGACTAGCAGCCCTTTCACAGAAATAAAGGAGCCTGCAGTCACTACAGCTGTGAGTTGTGCAGGTGTTGAGGATCGTCATCCATCGTTGTTCCACTGTAGCTCCAGGATGTGTCTTGCAAGGCTTTCATCTGTGAACCACCACTGTCTGCTATATAGATTTACACATAATGGACACTCCTGTCTAGCAGGAAATCAACACTGAATATGGCTCGGTTTCATGCCTCTATTGTTCCATCTCGTGAAACCCACTTATAGGCTTTATAGGGACAATAAATTATGAGTAACACGGACGTCAACAGGTATAATACATTATAATTTAGCTGTGAGCATGAATAAACCTTCATAATACTTTACATAATACTTGGCAAGTTGTACATGTTTTGATGTAAATAACATTTGACTGCATCATCATATCAATGTATTTGAGTGTACTTTAATATATTTGAGTGGGTCATGTGAATATATTGTGTCATATTATCTATCTGTCCAATGTGTTCTGGTCTGGTCTTAATGTTGACTACGTCCCAAATGGCACCCTATTCCCTCTGTTGTGCACAACACTCTGGTCAAAGGCAGTTCACCATAGGGAATAGGGTGCCATTTGGGACACATCGGAGTGAAACAGAGCAGCCTCCGTAATGGTCTGCTCTTGGCCTGTATAACTGGTCTAAACCAGGAACAGCCTCCTTTCCCCCACACCTTCAGCAAAGCACCCCGCCGATAATCACAGTGCAAATGAGCCTGCTGTCACCGACATACTCCCCTGGCGGAACTGCAGGCGCAGCGTCGCAATCCACATCACTCCCCTTATCGCTAGGATTTCATTTCCAATTCCAGAAACATACTATCGTATAAAGACCCGCCGTCGTTTATTATTGTGCATCGTGCTTATGAACATCATTGTTTTCTTTAAGGAAATGTAACGGGTAATGGGCTTTCTCTCTCTCCTTTTTCACATAGGGAATAATATGAGTATTCATTTGCCATTACGTGTCCTTTGTTATGCTGTAGCAAAGCGTCTTGTGAAAGCCAGTCTGGGAGATGGGGATATTACACATATTACACTCAAGAGCTGCGGCAGGCAGCCTAAGCCTCATCTCTCTGGGAAATTGCCTCAGATGAAGGAGATGCTCAAGTCTGATGCTGTTTGATCAACAAGACCGTTTGCCCTCATCCAAGCAAACACAATACAAACTCTAACCTACTCTAAACATGGCCTGGGCTACTGCAGTTGAAGTCCCATATGGATGACGAAGATAATAATAAAAAGATGGAAGCGAGACACTGCAGGACCTTCGGGACAATGGTTGATACTTTGTGATATTACAGTACACCAGGGGCCCCCAACTGGCGGCCCGTGGTCCGAATTTGGTCCGTGGCTGGTTTTATTTCATCCCTCAAGTTTTCTGAGCAAAACAAAAAAATATATATATTACATTTTCATTGTTGGACATAAAAACACCAGAAAATGTGTGATTTTTATTTAAGAAATCTGTTCCCAAGTATTACCACACATATTAGAGAGACACATGATCGTATACAAAATGTAAGCAAAGTTTGAAATGATTATGTTTTAGTCAAACGTTATATCTGTTTGGGCTTCTTGCAGTCAATACGCAGCCTACAATTTAGTTGTAATTACAAACTGGGTGGTTCGAACCCTGAATGGTGATTGGCTGACAGCCGTGGTATAGCAGTCCGTATACCACAGCTATGACAAAACATTTAATTTTACTGCTCTAATTACATTGGTAACCAGTTTATAATAGCAATAAGGCACCTTGGGGACAACGACTAAGCGCTATATCCAGGCACTTCGCGTTGTGTCGTGCATAAGAACAGCCCTTAGCCGTGGTATGTTGGCCATTTACCACACAACCTCAGTGCTTATTGCTTAATTATGTTCCGGCCTCCTGACCATCCACTCAAGAAAAAAGTCGGCCCGCGACTGAATCAAGTTGATGATCCCTGCAGTACACGATTGTTTGTAAACACCAGTGGTATAAACCCAGACACGGCTGATTGTTTGTAAACACCAGTAGTATAAACCCAGACACGGCTGATTGTTTGTAAACACCAGTGGTATAAACCCAGACACGGCTGATTGTTTGTAAACACCAGTGGTATAAACCCAGACACGGCTGATTGTTTGTAAACACCAGTGGTATAAACCCAGACACGGCTGATTGTTTGTAAACACCAGTGGTATAAACCCAGACACGGCTGATTGTTTGTAAACACCAGTGGTATAAACCCAGACACGGCTGTAAACTGCAGACTTCGCCTACCCCATTGTTTGCCTATTAACCTCTTCCTATATCCCTTCACAGTAGGTTTGCATGAAGTATGTGTACGTCTATCTCCCCTTGGCAGGCACTGCTATCTCCTTGTGCCAGCATGTCTCTCTGGGGGTTACTGTAGAGGGCATCGCTGTTGGCCCGCTGAAAGATGGGCATCTCCACAGGGGGTGTGGGGGGGTCATGGTTACTGGGCACACACTGACCTTCCCTGTGTTTGAGGGGCGTTGGCACAGCCTGATACCATAATCACTGGTGCCTTGGAAGTAGGTCCTAGTTGTAATCGCACTACCCAGGAACCGTGCTCACCAGTGTGGCCAGCTTCAGGCCCTTAAATATATGCAATTTAGCAGACGTTTCTATCCAAAATGACTTACTGTCATGTGTGCATACATTTTCCGAATGGGTGGCCCCAGCGTTGCAAGTGCCATACTCTACCAACTGAGCCACAGAGAACCACTACATGTATCTGGATAGGACTAATTGGCTTCTCCACTGATGATTGTGTTATAGAAACTGCTCACACAGTAATGACAATGCTTTGGATTTAACGTCATTTGAAAACGGTATGGTACACTGTTAAGGGATCTACTGAGCGGGAGAATAGAACCCTTATGTTGATTTGTAGGATGAACAACCAGATCATCATTATTATTATAGAATAATAGAATATTGTGCCATTAAACTATAGCTGTGGTTTATATTTCCTTAGAGAGAACCTTGGGATGCGACCAAGTTTTATTTAATTATGTTGTTCTTTTTCCAATAGGATATGGAAAGGATGACAGATTCTATGATGAGGGGGCTTTGTAAAATTACAAATCAGTGATTTACTGATACTAGCAAGGGCAGTGTGTGGGTTTCTGTATTATTTCAAAATATCTCATTGTTTCCATGCACTTGCAACAAGATAGCTCAGATGTGTGTGCCTTTTTGATTTGTTTTAATACAATCAAAAAGCTCCTACTCTGACAGAGCAAACCACGGAGAATCAACCTCCCAGCAACAGCACAGCCCAACACCCAGTCTTCAGTGCGTCGGTGAGATATATTCCAAAGTGTCACACGTAACAAATGCAATTTCACAGAGGCAGAGATGAGCATTAAAGGTTTGTGCATTTCAATGGCCGCCTCCCTCAAAGCAAACATCCCCATTTATCTCTGCAATGCCTCTGCTGCCTTTATTCACCGCAGTTCACAAGGAACTCTTAATTCCCTGTGATGCCAGGGGTGTTTTTAGGTTCAGCCCTGGCCTCTTTTTAGGCCTAAAAGTAGTTAAGGATGCAGAGGACACAAGATGAGTGAAAAGCAGGGGGAGAGAGAGAGAGAGAGAGATTGCCATCGAGAGGCTACAGAGTGGGGATGTCACTGTGGTTCACTACAGGCCTCTGAGCTGTGAGGTCTGATGTAATAAACGAGCGCAATGCAATAAGAAGATTTACGGAGGACATTTAGGAGGGGTGACAGGCACGACAGAGCAGAGAGAGAGAGAGCACCAGCACAGTATGGATCCACGTCCACTCTTATTGTGACAAACGACAGCGTGACAAGAGATATTGAGGCTGGGCTTCAAAAGATGTTAGTGACACCAATCATCAATGGGTGTATAAGCCAGGGAGAGTCTGTACTATAGGTAGCAGGCTAGGAGCAGACAAAACCTGCAGTTGACTGACACAACACTGAAATAGGGTGCTCAAAAACTCAACTGTTCTCCCTATCTCCACTGAGTGTACAAAACATTAAAAAGAGACCTACTCTTTCATGACACAGACTGACCAGGTGAATCCATGTGAAAGCTATGATCCCTTATTGACGTCACCTGTTAAATCCACTTCAATCAGTGTAGATGAAGGGGTGGAGACAGGTTAAAGAAGGATTTTTAAGCCTTGAGACAATTGACACACGGATTGTGTATGTGTGTCACTCAGAGGGGAAGACAAAAGATTGAAGTGCCTTTGAACAGCGTATGGTAGTAGGTGCCAGGCACACCGGTTTGTGTCATGAACTGCAACGCTGTTGGGTTTTTCTTGCTCAACAGTTTCCCGTGTGTTTCCAGAATGGTCCACCACCCAAAGGACATCCAGCCAACTGGGCACAACTGTAGGAACCGTTGGAGTCAACATGGGCCTTTCAACACTTTGTAGAGTCCATGCCCCAACAAATTGAGGCTGTTCTGAGGGCAAACGGTGGTGCAACACAATATTAGGAAGGCGTTCTTAATGTTTTGTACACTCAGTGTATAAAGACATGTATTTAATGACATACTGGAGAGACCCACTTCCTCACACACACAGAACAGGCTCACGTTTCAATTGGAAACGCTCTCAAATACTCACACAACTGGGATTAGTTGGTTGGAATGATGTCACAGGAGTGCTTTGGCCAGGCGGTTTGAGTCCAGTTTCATATACACTGAGAGTACAAAACATTGCGAACACCTTGCCAATATATATTTTTTATTTTTTGCCCTCAGAACAGCCTTAATACGTCGGGGCATGGACTCTACAAGGTGTGGAAAGCTTTCCACAAGATTGCTGACCCATGTTGACTCCAATGTTTCCCACAGTTGTGTTCAGTTGGCTGGATGGCCTTTAGGTGGTTCAAAAGGCACTTTAAATCTGTTGTCTTGCCCGTTCACCCTCAATGGCACACATACACAATCAATGTCTCAATTTTCTCAAGACTTAAAAATCCTTCTTTAACCTGTCTCCTCCCCTTCATCTACACGGATTGAAGTGGATTTAACAGGTGACATCAATAAGGGATCATGGATTCACCTGGTCAGTCTGTCATGAAAGAGCCAGCTTCGTCTCATAGTCTAGACACAGCATAGTAAAAGTAAATCCGGGACACTCAAATTAGTATGATATGTTACTATTGGTATGGCTACATAAGACAGATGGTTACTTCAGGCAAAAACGAAAGTAGAGTAGTTGGTCGGGGTAGATGGGTGGGTGTATAATGCGAAAGTTTAGCAACCCGAAGGTTTCGAGTTCAAATCTCATCATTGACAACTTTAGCATTTTAACAACTGTTCAACCACTTACTACTTTTTAGCAACTTTGCAACTACTTAGCATGTTAGCTAACCCTTCCCCTAACCCTAACCTTAACCATTTAACCTAACTCCTAAACTTAACCCTAACCTTTAGCCTAGCTAACGTTAGCCACCTGGCTAACTAGCTAGAATTTGTAACATATCATACATTTTGCAAATTTGTAACATAAAATACAAATTGTAAACCGTAACATATTAAACAAAATGGGTGATGGGACATCCACAAATGAATACATACCATGCGAAATGCAACATATTGTCACGATCTTCTATATTAGCGGACCAAGGCGCAGCGATGCTTCCAGTATACATATTTATTTATGAATGCAACGTAACTGGGAAAATAATAAACGAACGAAGATCGTAACATAGAACATAACATTGACGAAACACAAAAGCTATGACCAAACAATAACCAACAAAACCCTAGTGCAAAACCACAAACATATATATGGTTCCCAATTAGAGGTAACGACACTCAGCTGCCTCTAATTGGGAACCATTTACCCAACATAGAAACAGAACACCTAGAACAGGAAAAAACCCTACACCAAAAACGAAACAAAAACACGCCAGCCTGTAAAACTCAGGCCTGGACGTGACAGTACCCTCAAAGGCGCTGCATCTCGACCGCGCCAAAAGTCCAATGGGGGGGTCTTCGGGTGGGCCTTTCAGTCTTAGGTGGCGGCTCCGGTGCCGGCCGTGCTGGCCCGAGGTCACGCACCGGAGGCCCTGGGCTAGAAGCCGGAACAGTTCGTGCTGGACTCTCTATGCGCACTGGGACTCTGGTGCGGGGAGCAGGAACGGGCCGTGTTGAACTCACGATGCGCACTGGGATCCTGGAGCGTGGAACAGGGACGGGACGTGCTGGGTCCACGAAGCGCACAGGGATCCTGGAGCGTGGAACAGGGACAGGACGTGCTGGGTCCACGACGCGCACAGGGATCCTGGAGCGTGGAACAGGGACAGGACGTGCTGGGTCCACAACTCGCACAGGGATCCTGGAGCGTGGAACAGGGACTGAACGTACTGGGCTCTCTATGCGTACAGGGGGCCTGCTGCGCGGAGCCGACACCCTTCTCCCCGGCTGTTCACTCACCCTCGCCTCACAGATGGTGGGAGCTGGAATGTCACGCACCGGGCTATGGGCGTGAACCGGAGACACAGCACGCAGAGCCGGGGAAGGATATCTCGGTCCACGAAGGTGCACTGGAGACTTAGCGCGCAGAGCCGGCACCACTCTTCCAGGCAGCACACTCACCCTAACCTGACAGATGAGTGAAGCTGGAATGTCGCGTACCGGGCTGTGGATACGCACCGGAGACACTGCACGCAGAGCTGGGGCCGGATATCCTGGTCCGAAGAGGCGCACGGGAGACTTTGCGCGCAGAGCCGGCACCACTCTTCCAGGCTGCACACTCACCCTAGCCTGACAGATGAGTGGAGCTGGAATGTTGCGCACCGGCCTATGAATGCGCACTGGAGACACCGTGCGCAATACAGCATAGCACGGCGTCTTACCAGTGCGACCCTGAACCGGCCAAACTCCCCGTGTGCCCCCCCCAAAAAAAATTGGGGGCTGCCTCTCGGGCTTTCTAGACAGGCGTGTTCCAGCATATCTCTCCTTATTAACGCTCCATGCTCCGTACTTCTCCTCGTAATATCGCCGCTCCGCCGCCGCTGCTTCCAGCTCCTCTCTAGGACAGCGATACTCCCCAGGCTGGGTCCAGGGTCCCTCGCTAAACAATTCCTCCTCCCAGGTCCAGAACTCCCGGTTCTCTCGCTGCTTGGTCCTTTTCTGGTGGGTTATTCTGTCACGATCTTCTATATTAGCGGACCAAGACGCAGCGATGCTTCCAGTATACATATTTATTTATGAATGTAACTGGGAAAATAATAAACGAACGAACGAAGATCGTAATATAGAACATAACATTGACGAAACACAAAAGCTATGACCAAACAATAACCAACAAAACCCTAGTGCAAAACCACAAACATATATATGGTTCCCAATTAGAGGTAACGACACTCAGCTGCCTCTAATTGGGAACCATTTACCCAACATAGAAATAGAACACCTAGAACAGAAAAAAACCCTACACCAAAAACGAAACAAAAACACACCAGCCTGTAAAACTCAGGCCTGGACGTGACACATATCATACTAAATGGAAGTGTCTCGGATTTATGTATAGAATAATACGAAAATGTTCTGAGACCAGGTTGAAAGAGCAGGTGTTCTTTATGCTTTGTACACTCAGTGCATGTTGACAATATGAATGTAAATGTTGATAAACTGCCAGACAAACCTAGGCCACGTTCAGTAGTAAAACATTGTCAAGCGTTGCAGATAGAAATATAGTATGTGAAGAACAAACATGCCTCTGACAGGAATCACATCGGTTATATTCATGGCATTATTATCTGCAACATTGTACAAAGCTTGTCCACTGAACGTAGCCCTCGAGGCAGCAGCGTGACTTGTTGCTCATTGGTGGTATGCTTCACTGTATCGACACGTTGTATCAACAGTGCATTCATTGGTTGAGTCGTTTAATGAGGGTCTCCTCCTCCACTTCACTCTCAACGCCAGTAGCTATCTGGAGAGCTAATGGAGGGTGTCTGCAGCTCTAATGAATAGGGGAGAGCAGCCAACCCTGCGGGATAAAGCCATCCAAACATAATTACTGATAACCCAACACCCAAACGAAAGAAACTCTAGTAGATTGGTTCAATGTCACCAAAGTCAACAGCACCGAACGCTGAGCATCTCTTCTCATTTTTTATGAGTAAATAATACAGAGTGAAAATAATTGATTAAAACAACTATTGTGATGGAGAGACCTCTTGACATAGTATTATCATTTCTTTGGATCTCTCTCTACATTCTGAACTCTGTAAACGTTTTAAAAAATAACCTTAAAATTGACTTACATTAATATTAACAGGGCTTATCTATGTACAATATACAGGATATAACATCATGTCACCAGTGTGTAATTACAGTCAAAATAATAAGTCCTTGTTATCCAATTTCACAAAACATCAAATAAAAGGCAAACAGTAAATTCGAGAGCTAAAAGTCAACGAAGTGTCCTGGACTTTGTGGCCAGTTAAGAAACATAAATTACTGAGACTCTTGTGATGCTCTGTCCACTACAAGAGAATAGATCATTGTTCTTCAGTTGTGAACACGATTGTTCAGAACTAGAAAACCGCAACTTTGTCCTTATACCTTGAGCTCTCCTTTCTATTCCCAATCCTTGTCCTGAGAGCAGTATGTTGATCTATACCAAAGTTGCAATAATTAAAGCTGAGGAAAGAAAACATTGGTTAGCCACCTGAACCCCCCAACTGGTAAACCATACAGGAAATGTTCCAGAATTATTACAGTTCCTATTGAACACATAGTGGAATCAGGAGCAAACGCTGTGGAGATACAGTCTGGCTGGCTGTGGAGATACAGTCAGGCTGGCTGTGGAGATACAGGCTGGCTGGCTGTGGAGATACAGTCTGGCCGGCTGTGGAGATACAGGCTGGCTGGCTGTGGAGATACAGTCTGACTGGCTGTGGAGATACAGTCTGGCTGGCTGTGGAGATACAGGCTGGTGGGCTGGCTGGGGGGATACAGGCTGGGAGGCTGGCTGGGGGGATACAGGCTGGTGGGCTGGCTGGGGGGATACAGGTTGGGAGGCTGGCTGTGGGGATACCGGCTGTTGGGCTGGCTGGGGGAATACCGGCTGGTGGGCTGGCTGGGGGATACAGGCTGGTGGGCTGGCTGGGGGATACCGGCTGGTGGGCTGGCTGTGGGGATACCGGCTGGTGGGCTGGCTGGGGGATACCGGCTGGTGGGCTGGCTGGGGGATACAGGCTGGGAGGCTGGCTTGGGGGCTGGCAGGCTGGCTGGGGAATACCGGCTGGTGGGCTGGCTGGGGGGATACAGGCTGGGAGACTTGGGGGCTGGCTGTGGGGATACCGGCTGTTGGGCTGGCTGTGGGGATACCGGCTGTTGGGCTGGCTGGGGGGATACCGGCTGGTGGGCTGGCTGGGGGATACAGGCTGGTGGGCTGGCTGTGGGGATACAGGCTAGTGGGCTGGCTGTGGGGATACCGGCTGGGGGATAGAGGCTGGGTGATACCAGCTGGTGGGCTGGCTGGGGGGATACCGGCTGGTGGGCTGGCTGGGGGATACCGGCTGGTGGGCTGGCTGGGGAGATACAGGCTGGGGAGATACAGGCTGGGGGAATACAGGCTGGGGGATATAGGCTGGGGGATACCGGCTGGGGGATACAGGCTGGGGGAATACAGGCTGGGGGATACCGGCTGGTGGGCTGGCTGTGTTTGGCAGAACGTCATCGTGGGTAAATGCAGCTGGCTGCTTCCACTAGCCCAGGGGTGTCAAACTCATTCTATGAGGGAAGAGTGTCAGCAGGTTTTTATGTTTTATTTTCAATTAAGCCCTAGACATCCAGCTGAGGGGAGTTCCTTACTAATTAGTGACCTTAATTCATCAATCAAGTACAAGGGTGGAGTGAAAACTCGCAGACACACGGCCCTCTGTGGAATGAGTTTGACACCTGATGTACTAGCCCCTCGTTGTCGTCATGGGATACAGAGAGCCCCGCTAAATACAGGAAGACATTCCCTCATCCAAGCCACTCTCTCTTTCGTTCTCTCTAGGTGTGACAATGCTGGGCTAGTGTAAGTAGGCTGAGAGGGAGAGGTGAGAGAGAAAGAGGGGGAGAGGGCAAGAGGGAGAAAGAGTAGAGAGGTAGAGGGAGAGAGAGAAAGAGGAGATGGGGAGAGGGAGAGAGAGGAGAGAGGAGAGAGGGAGAGAGAAAGTGGAGCAGTAAACCTGAGGGAGTGGAGCTGGACCGGGGGAGAGTAAAGCTGCATTTCTTCAAGATGTCCTTCACCTCTATGAGTCCTTGCTTCTGCTCCAACTAGATTAGACTCCAACTAGACTGGATTCCAACTAGACTGGACTCCAACTAGACTGGCGCATACTCAACCACTTTCTGCTGTTTCCAAAGAGAACAGAGACAACAGACAGACAGTCTCCCACCGGCGTCTATACAGTACACCACTATGTACTGTAGCGTTGAGTCCAGTTCCATGGCAGTTTCATGTACATTGTTACAAAAATCATCATGTGTCTAATTATCATTACAGCTCATGACAGTTTTTTTTGTAAACCCATCTTAAAGTTCAAAGATGTGCATTCTCATGTATCATCAACATTGTTATCACAATGGTGTTCTCCAACTATGAAATGCTATGCCTTGAACAATACCTAGTGCCTTAAATAAGTGACAGTACAAGGATTATACAGCCTCTCAGAGCAGGAGTGCTGATCTAGGATCAGGTAGCTCCTATACACATCATCTAAGTCATTATTTATCTAAAAGACAAAACTGATCTTAGATCAGCACTCAGACGCTTTATGAATACCTTCCCTGGTGAATCCTCCCAGTTTATGATATCCACTTATAAAAAAGTGTCAGGTGTAGACAGACGTCTGTTCTTACTAAAGACTTAATGACCCACCCACTTTCACTGTACAAAAGCCCCCCCCCACTTAAATTTGTATATAATCTTAAAAAGCATGCAATTATTACAAGGTTAATGAATGAAACTCTCTTAAATGGGACTGACTGTCTGTGTGTCATAAATCATCTTTGACAGGATTTGGCAAATATGAGAAGGATTTCAGTCACATTGTCAGTGCGTTCACATTAGTTAATTCCCTTTAGTGTTAGAGGGAAGTGGAGTGTCTCCATGTTAGGGTGTAATAGCAGTGAGTGTGTGTGTGTGTGTGTGTGTGTGTGTGTGTGTGTGTGTGTGTGTGTGTGTGTGTGTGTGTGTGTGTGTGTGGGCATAAGCAGCTGTCAGCCAACGCTCATCGTTTAGTGCTGATCTAAGGTGTTAGACTGATGAGTGCCTTGTGAACACTGACTGACTGACTGGCCGACTGGCTGACTGACTGGCAGACTGACACAGAAGCCCACAGACATGTACCTAGCGAGGTTCTGTGAGTCTAGAGTTATGCTTGGATGATCGTGTAACACAGAATTTGGATTTCAGAAGAAAAGCAGCTAATGTCCCAATACTGTGATCTAGATGGTGGGTACAGGATAGTGTCTGTTACAGCATACTCTGTTCAGGGATGGGAAGGACTGACAGCTAGGGTTGAGCTAAAGTCAAGTTGATTGGAGGTTTTGAGTGTTGAGGACAATGATTGTTAGGTGAATTCCAGAGATGACTTTCACTTCCATGATTCAGATGGTGATGTGTCCAATCTATTATATGTTTTATGGGATATGAGGAAAGTGAAAGGTGTGTGCGCACGACGGCAGTGCCTTAGCCATCGTGTTGGGCCAGGGCCTGCAGTTCGGCAGTGCCTTAGCCATCGTGTTGGGCCAGGGCCTGCAGTTCGGCAGTGCCTTAGCCATCGTGTTGGGCCAGGGCCTGCAGTTCGGCAGTGCCTTAGCCATCGTGTTGGGCCAGGGCCTGCAGTTCGGCAGTGCCTTAGCCATCGTGTTGGGCCAGGGCCTGCAGTTCGGCAGTGCCTTAGCCATCGTGTTGGGCCAGGGCCTGCAGTTCGGCAGTGCCTTAGCCATCGTGTTGGGCCAGGGCCTGCAGTTCGGCAGTGCCTTAGCCGTCGTGTTGGGCCAGGGCCTGCAGTTCGGCAGTGTGAAGTGAGTGCTGGAGGAAGACGTTCTTGCGGCTGTACATGTGCAGGGAAAGGGGCCCTCTGGGAGGCTGGCCCAGGCGGCCCGTGAAAGAGGAAGATGAGGTGGAGAAAGAAGGCTGACAGGGGATCGGTACCGGGACTCTCTCGCTGTCTGAGGAGAGGCTGCTGCGGCAGGGACTGCCTCGGCTCTGGAGGCTGGAGCTGCTGCCCCACACCCCAGCCCCCACCGCCCGGGGGATCTGGCTCGCTGGGTAGTCGATTCTCCTGAGAGCCCCTACCTCTGATGAGGACAGAGCCCCTTCTGGTCTCCTAAGGGGTCCTGCAGGGTCCCTGCCTCCCCCGGGGCCACTGGACGACAGGGCTGGGGCTGGGCAGTGGCTCTCATCGCTGGAAGTGGAGTGCTCTGCCGCCATACGGCTGTATTGGTCCGCGATGAGAGACCGAGCCGGCCTTCTGTCTCTTGTGCTGGTACTGTTTTGGCTTGTTGCTCGGTTGTGATGGATGGTCTGCGAACCGAGAGAAAGAGCAGCAGAAAAAAAGGGAGAGAGAGAAAGAGGGAGAGAGAGAAAGACAAAAAACTGTAAAAATATGACACCAATGTAGCTGGTTAACTGCAGGGACATTTTGACGAGGCATCGTAAGTTCCCGGAGCTTTGTCTAATTATTTCCCGACCAACTGGAACCTTGCACTGCAAAGAACCAGAACAGGAAGCAGCCTCAGTCCAACTGGAGACTTTAACCAGAACAGGAAGCAGCCTCAGTCTCTACAGCACACAGTGGGGAGGTGGTACACAAAGCAACATGGCACCAAGGAGAGACAGCCACCTGTTCCTGGTCACACAACACTGCCTCTCTTATGCAACACGGCCATGTTTAGCAGACACTTTTATCCAAAGTGACTTACAGGACCTCGCTCTCCCCTCTCTCTCTCCAGATGAAATACTGCTGACGACTGGCTGCGTCCCCTCTGACTTCAAAACGTCCCGAGTCGCTCCCCTCCTCAAGAAACCAACACTCGACCCTCGTATGTCAAAAACTACAGACCTGTATCCCCTCTTTCTTTCCAAAACACTTCAGAGCGGTCTCTGACCAACTCTCTCGCTATCTCTCTCAGAACAATCTTCTTCACCCTAACCAGTCCCGCTTCAAGGTGGCTCACTCAACCAACACTGCTCTTCTCTGTGTCACGGATGCTCTCTGCACTGCCAAAGCTGACTCTCTCTCCGCTGTTTTCATTCTCCTATATGGATCTGCTGCCTTGGACACCCTGAACCATCATTCCCCCTTCTGACACCCAGCCTGGCAGATATCTCAGCTTGGATGTTGGCCCACCACAGCAAGCGGAACCTCGACAAGATGGAGCTGCTCTTCAGATACTCCAAAAAATGTTTGACTAACTAAACCCAATCTGAGTAGATGGGAGGGTACATAGGAAATTAACCGAGTCGACAGCCCAAAAAGTAAAGCAATTTCCTTACCGTGTTTGATACAAATCTACTCTGAGCAGGGGAATCTAATTACAAGGAGCAAAGCTTATGCAATAACTTTCGAGGTGTAAATGGGAATTGAATGTAATATCACCGTGTTATTCCATCACAGAGGAAAACAGATGGAGACAGAACGGGCTTATTGGGACGGAGGAACAGAGTGCTAACGCGTCATGTCTGTTCCCATTTAGTATTTGTATTTATTAGGGAACCACATTAGCTACTCTTCCTGGGGTCCAAACAAAATAAGGCACTTACATCACACCAACAAATCTAAATAAAACAATACATCATAACAGTATTACACCAATACATATCTACAATACATCATACCAGTATTACACCACTACATATCTACAATACATCATAACAGTATTACACCACTACATATCTACAATACATCAGAACAGTATTACACCACTACATATCTACAATACATCATACCAGTATTACACCACTACATATCTACAATACATCAGAACAGTATTACACCACTACATATCTACAATACATCATACCAGTATTACACCACTACATATCTACAATACATCAGAACAGTATTACACCACTACATATCTACAATACATCAGAACAGTATTACACCACTACATATCTACAATACATCAGAACAGTATTACACCACTACATATCTACAATACATCATAACAGTATTACACCACTACATATCTACAATACATCAGAACAGTATTACACCACTACATATCTACAATACATCATACCAGTATTACACCACTACATATCTACAATACATCAGAACAGTATTACACCACTACATATCTACAATACATCAGAACAGTATTACACCACTACATATCTACAATACATCATACCAGTATTACACCACTACATATCTACAATACATCATACCAGTATTACACCACTACATATCTACAATACATCAGAACAGTATTACACCACTACATATCTACAATACATCATACCAGTATTACACCACTACATATCTACAATACATCAGAACAGTATTACACCACTACATATCTACAATACATCAGAACAGTATTACACCACTACATATCTACAATACATCAGAACAGTATTACACCACTACATATCTACAATACATCATAACAGTATTACACCCCTACATATCTACAATACATCATAACAGTATTACACCACTACATATCTACAATACATCATAACAGTATTACACCACTACATATCTACAATACATCAGTTATAATAACACCATACAACAATATTACAATGTACGTGTGTGTAGAGTGTGCGTTCCTGTCTGCCATTTCACAGTCTGCGTTGTTCAATAAGTTGTAGTTTTATCATTGTTTCTGCTTGCATTAGTTACTTGATGTGGAATAGAGTTCCATCATTACTTAAGCAGAAATAACACTATCATTCCATCGACACATTAAATGTACACAGTAATAAAAACCAGAAGAACAGTGAGTAATATTAAAGTGGCTGTTTCTTTATCCTGAAATTACAAACTGCCAGCTGCATCTGCTTTTCTAAATAATCACTTGTATATATAATTCCTGCAGATATCCCGAGATCTGTGAACTGACATTGAAAGGACAAATTCTGTTGAGCAAAAAGCAGTGTGTGTGTCTGCGTGTGTTTGAACAAGGCTGGTAGAGAGATGGGAGGAGTGCCGGTGCAGCCAAAGACAAAGGGGGTTGATTTACAAACTCTGGTGTCCTCTCAAGTATACACTCTGCGGCAACCGGCCTGCCTTAGTCGGCAAAACACACACACACGCACAGTATGTGACCCAACAGTAAAACAGAGTGATTTAAGGGAAAGCCTCTGCAGTCCCAGTCTTTATTGGGCTGTGAAGAAACACAGCAAGTTGCTAATGGCAGAGTTTAGTTAAAAGCCTTCCAGCTGATTATATGCACAAGTGGAGACGCAACACCATTTCATCACTTTTTTCCCCTCGAGGAGCACGCCACAGCAAAGCACAGAGAAGCACAGCAAAGCCACAGCGAAGCACAGCGAAGCCACAGCAAAGCACAGCAAAGCCACAGCGAAGCACAGCAAAGCCACAGCAAAGCACAGAGAAGCACAGCAAAGCCACAGCAAAGCACAGCAAAGCACAGCAAAGCCACAGCGAAGCACAGCAAAGCACAGAGAAGCCACAGCGAAGCACAGCAAAGCACAGCAAAGCACAGCAAAGCCACAGCGAAGCCACAGCGAAGCCACAGCGAAGCCACAGCGAAGCACAGCGAAGCCACAACAAAGCACAGCGAAGGACAGCGAAGCACAGCGAAGCGACAGCGAAGCGACAGCGAAGCACAGCGAAGCACAGCAAGCATAGCGAAACACAGCGTGCTACAGTAGCACACTTCCACCACAATACAGGCAATAAAGCTCACTGAAAAGTCAGTTAGGTGCTGCTTCTTTCTTCTCTATCCAGGTTCACACTGAACACAGTGAGTCAGTAGAGACGGTACAGTCTGATTCACACTGAACACAGTGAGTCAGTAGAGACGGTACAGTCTGATTCACACTGAACACAGTGAGTCAGTAGAGACGGTACAGTCTGATTCACACTGAACACAGTGAGTCAGTAGAGACGGTACAGTCTGATTCACACTGAACACAGTGAGTCAGTAGAGACGGTACAGTCTGATTCACACTGAACACAGTGAGTCAGTAGAGACGGTACAGTCTGATACTAATGCTACAGTCCAGCTGAGCACAGCAGTCATTCATTCATGTGTTGCTAAAATTTGCCATCTGAAGACAGACTGTGCTAGTGCATTGGGACACTCCATATGAGTCACAAATATCTGCGACATTGAGCAAAAAACATTCTCTCTCTCTCTCTCTCTCTCAAAACGGAAGGACGTGAACAGCCCTTCTCCAGCCACAGCTAAATGCAGTTTGTCAGATCAACACAATGAAGCAGAAAAACAAACTCTAAAACAAACTCTAAACATTGTATGAAAAGACTGTTGTTGAGGGCTTGGGCTTTTTGTCACGCCTACCTCTCGGTATTGTACGATTCCTCGCAGAGCCAGCCGAGGTACAACCAGAGTCCTCTCGTGGTGATTACACAATCAGAGTCCTCTCGTGGTGATTACACAATCAGAGTCCTCTCGTGGTGATTACACAATCAGAGTCCTCTCGTGGTGATTACACAACCAGAGTCCTCTCGTGGTGATTACGCAACCAGAGTCCTCTCGTGGTGATTACGCAATCAGAGTCCTCTCGTGGTGATTACACAATCAGAGTCCTCTCGTGGTGATTACGCAATCAGAGTCCTCTCGTGGTGATTACACAATCAGAGTCCTCTCGTGGTGATTACACAACCAGAGTCCTCTCGTGGTGATTACACAATCAGAGTCCTCTCGTGGTGATTACGCAATCAGAGTCCTCTCGTGGTGATTACGCAATCAGAGTCCTCTCGTGGTGATTACACAATCAGAGTCCTCTCGTGGTGATTACACAATCAGAGTCCTCTCGTGGTGATTACGCAATCAGAGTCCTCTCGAGGTCCTGAGCGCTCTGGAGCACGTTTTCATCAAGGATCACTGTGTACTTTGCTCTTTCCCTCAATCCTGACTAGTCTCCCAGTCCCTGCCACCACCATGCTTCACCGTAGGGATGGTATTGGCCAGGTGATGAGCGGTGCCTGGTTTCCTCCAGATGTGATGCTTGGCATTCAGGCCAAAGAGTTCAATCAGACCAGAGAATATTTTTTCTCATGGTCGGAGAGTCTTTAGGTGCCTTTTGGCAAACTCCAAGCGGGCTGTCACGTTCCTTTTACAAAGGAGTGGCTTCCGTCTAGCCACTCTACCATAAAGGCCTGATTGGTGGGGTGCTGCAGAGATGGTTGTCCTTCTGGAAGGTTCTCCTACCTCCACACAGGAACTGGAGCTGTGTCAGAGAGACCATCGGGTTCTTGGTCACCTCCCTGACCAAGGCCCTTCTCCCCTGATTTCTCCGTTTGGCAGGGCGGCCAGCTCTAGGAAGAGTCTTGGTGGTTCCAAACTTCTTCCATTTAAGAATGATGGAGGCCACTATTTTCTTGGGGACCTTCAATGCTGCAGAAATGGTTTGGTACCCTTCCCAAGATCTGTGCCTCAACACAATCCTGTCTAGGAGCTCTACGGACAATTCTTTCAACCTCATGGCTTGGTTTTTGCTCTGACATGCACTGTCAACTGTGGGACCTTATATAGACAGGTGACTGGCTTTCCAAATCATGTCCAATCAATTGAATGTACCACAGGTGGACTCCAATCAAGTTGTAGAAACATCTCAAGGATGATCAACGGAAACAGGACGCACCTGAGCTCAATTTGGAGTCTCATAGCAACGGGTCTGAACACTTATATACAGTGGTAAATAAGGTATTTCTGTTTTCATTTTTTATAGATTTGCAAACATTTCTAAAAACCTGTTTTCGCTTTGTCATAATGGGGAATTGTGTGTAGATTGATGAGAAAACAAATCAATTAAATCCACTTCAGAAAAAGGCTGCAATGAAACAACATTTGGAAAAAGTGAAGGGGTCTGAATAAATAATAAAGGTCAAATACACTGCATTTCAAACAGTCAGCAATAATCTAATGAATTCAGGGCTTGTGAAGTTATACCCAGGTTAAATATAAGCCTTCCACAACCATAAGACCCACAAATAATTAATTGTATCAAAATAGTTTAACCTGCTTTCTATGAAGATTTTACCAGAACCATACATAATGTACATTCACTAATAATGACTGACTTCTTGTAGCAGGCATTAGGCTATACACAGGTCTCATCAACCATCTCTCAAGCCCACGTGCTAGTCCTTAGCCAGCTAATCTTTATATTTCAAGTTCAGCCAACTTCAATCTATCTGCTAGCTGACAAGGTTGAACAGTTGAAGTCATATGTACACACCCTTCTGTCTGTCTCCAACTGTTTGAACAGCATGTTGGTCTGTCCACTTTGTTCAGATGTTGAAATCAAGTGGCCTACATTATTTCTCAGAATGAGAACAAGTTGCCAATTCCTTATATAATTGTGTTTTATGCTTATTGCACATGTATAAAACACAGACTAGACAGCTCTGGCTAAAATGCTGCTAGCGGTACGTGGAACCACAATGCTGCGCGTGACAAACTGGGCATTCGTGTTCCGGAAGCAATGTTCACTCTCTTTTTAGTAGTGTCTGCTCTATTCGATTGGTTGAGACATAAAAAAGGTATCGTTAGAAAAGTTAACTTCTCCTTTATTACAGTAAAATAATGTCTCAATGTGTTTTGGTGTCCGTCCATATGACCAATTCTGTTGGACCAAACCACAAATGCAAATAGCGAGTTGAAACCGCTTGTCAGAGAGGAAGATGGGATCCATCAACTTTGGTGGCGTGAGAGGCAGGGGGAGGGGCTTGGTGTGTAAACCATAGAGGAAGAGGCGAAGCGGGAGGTTTAATTTGTCCAAAATAAGGCCAATGCGTTTCTATAGGTTTATTTTGGACCTTCTATAGGTTTATTTTGCCTTCCCGCCTTTGGGACAACGACTCTCAAAGTTAGGGAGGAGACGTGCATCTCAACATTATATACAGATCTCTGGTGGAAATGGGAAGGTGCACACAGCACAAAGGAGCGAACGAGACGAGACCAAAAAACATGAGAACAAGCGAACATAAACGCTCATAAAAAAACTAAAAGTACCAAAACCCTGATTCTTGCGATACCGGTACTTGGAATATCACGAAAAAACACATTTGAATTAATCTAATTCATTCGATATAGCCCCAGCCCTTAACCCCAGCCCTCAGACCAAGCCCTTAGACCCAGCCCCTAGCCCTCAGACCCAGCTCTCAGACCCAGCCCCTAGCCCCAGCCCTCAGACCCAGCCCCTAGCCCCAGCCCTCAGACCCAGCCCCTAGCCCTCAGACCCAGCCCCTAGCCCCAGCCCTGAGACCCAGCCCCTAGCCCCAGCCCTCAGACGCAGCCCCTAGCCCCAGCCCCCGCCCCAGCCCTCAGACCCAGCCCCTAGCCCTCAGACCCAGCCCCTAGCTCTCAGACCCAGCCCCTAGCCCCAGCCCTCAGACCCAGCCCCCAGCCCTCAGACCCAGCCCCCAGCCCTCAGATCCAGCTCTCAGACCCAGCCCCTAGCCCTAGCTCTCAGACCCAGCCCCTAGCCCCAGCCCTCAGACCCAGCCCCTAGCCCTCAGCCCCAGCCCCTAGCCCTCAGACCCAGCTCTCAGACCCAGCCCCTAGCCCCAGCCCTCAGACCCAGCCCCAAGCTCTCAGACCCAGCCCCTAGCCCCAGCTCTCAGACCCAGCCCCTAGCCCCAGCCCTCAGACCCAGCCCCTAGCCCCAGCCAGGCTATGAGCTTTAGGCAAACTAGTCTGGCAACACATTACCACCCCGCGCCAACCACCCACTCCATTCCCGTGCACACAGCCCAGTATAAAGCCCTGCACACAGCCCAGTACAAATTGCCCAGTACACAGAAATCTGAAATCAAAATGGGAGATCACAACAAAGAGAGGCTGTGAAGAGGTACAGAGGAAAAAACATAGAGAGAGAGAGAGAGAGAGAGAGAGAGAGAGAGAGAGAGAGAGAGAGAGAGAGAGAGAGAGAGAGAGAGAGAGAGAGAGAGAAAGCGAGAGAGTGAGAGAGAGAGTGAGAGAGAGAGAGAGAGAGAGAGAATTGGCTGGAAGTTGGAGTATACAAGGCTGGTAACACAATGATGAGGGCTGATGGAGCGCAGAGTTGATGGGAGGCAGAGCTCCATGCACATCAAAGCTACCCGGCGCCTACTGCTACTGCAGCCCCCCTCACGCAACTGTCAGCTCTGCAGCAGATAAGATGCTTTACTGGGCCCGTCTTGTTCTCCCTGACAGCACAAGACCTGGATAAACAATAAGGAAAATATATATCAAGAGGGGGGAAAGGAGGCGAGGAGAAGAGAAGCAGCTGATAAATTGAGTTTGCATCAGATAGTATCTCAGACGTCTTTGGAGGCTGATAATGTTGCAGCTACCAGCGTGTCACATCCTGAAAGCAGCTGCCATGCTTGACTGCACTCTATTCCTGCACAAAAACAGACAGAGAGAGGAGAGATGGAGTGCAGCTAGCTAGCTTGCCAATCACATGTCAAAAAAGACTGACTGGAAGTACAATGCACACCACAGTGTGTCGACAAGAGTTCCAACAGAACACATTGTACTGCGCACGCACACACACAGTCTCTCTCTCTCTCACACACACACACACACACACACACACACACACATACACACACACACACACACAAACGCAAGCAAGACATGTATACGCCAGCATGCACGTGCACACAATAGAGTACTAGACCGTGCAACAGTAAGCTTATATATTGTGATTTAGACTGAAGATAGACTGAAGAAAGAAATAAGCTGAATAGACACAAATGATAATAAAATACCATGTTGTAAAAGGCCACAGAAATGGATTGTGAGAGCAGTAGCTCTGGTCCAGGGCATTATACAGCAGCTCCATCCTCTACTAGAAGAAGTTCATAGACAAACGCACTTAACGCCCTGGACCAGAGATATGAGAACAGTAGCTCTCCTGCTCATGTTGAGGCAAACTGTCATTCCCCAATCATGACATAGCAGTGCCTGGGACTTAGGGCTTCATCCTGATCAGTGCAATGCCCTACTAGGCAAACCACTAGTTGTCTGTTCTTCTGGCAGATGTAAAACTGAAACACAACAACAAACTGCTCAGTCATCACAACAACCAAACTGACATTGGGCTCTGGGGTGAAGTTTTACACTTGGTTCAGATCTAGGATCAGTTTCTCCTTCCCCAATTCTAACCTTAACCATTAGTGAGGAAAATGCGAAACTGACCTAAGATCAACTTCGCCCAACACCCTGATATTGTCAGGAAGGGTTGTTCAAGTGCACAAAGGCACCAAGCTCCACAACATGGAAGAGTTAACATTAGAAGTACATGTGTTGTGGAGTATTGTAGAGTGAAACACTCCGAACCTCATCACACCGGTGGAATCTTTGTGTACAGACAGGCTCAATGCTGTTCTTGTACCTGTGTACATGGTAGAAAGTACCAGGGTTAAAATACAGCTCCAGAACCTCATTGCTAATTCAGATATAGCCCTTAAACCAGAGGCTTTCCATAATGAGGTTTCAGGAAAATTAGTTTGCAAAAGTTATTTCTCTAATTATGTTTTAATGAAGTATTTTCATTCTGAATAATTTAAGCCCAAGTTAGACATCACCAACCTACATTGTACAGCCTAATGTCTTGCATTCTCTCTGGATGTCCCATATTTATCTTGTGAGATTCAGCACAGACAGACCAGAACGTAACCAGATTCTCTCTGTCTTTTGTAGATGGACACAGTAGAACTGCTACGCACACACACACACACACACACACACGTTGTATCCCTGTTGCTGTGGTTATGACCATCACAGGGTAGCCGTAACAGAGTACAGCAGTAGTAGTAGCAGTAATACTGTATCATCACTGACAGTAATGTATGCGAGGTAATAATAAAATGTGTAAAAATCTAGTTTTCTACTACTACTGCTGCTAGTACTCACTCCTACTAGGGCAGAAAGACTTTGTGCCATGTTTTGGTAATTAAGTATCTGATGATGGTCTACCCCAGGGTTCCCCAACTGGTGCCCCGTGGACCAAACATTATAAATTCTTGCGGTGAATTTGAAGTCCCACAAATTATTTGTAAATTAAGTTCCGGCCCCCGACCATCCGCTCAAGAAGAATATTGTCCAGCGGCTGAATCTAGTTCATGATCCCTGATCTACCCTATGTGCTCAAAAAGAGAGAGAGAAAGAGAGGAGAGAGAGAAAGTGAGGAGCAAGAGAGGAGAGAGAAAGAGAAGAGAGAGAGAGAAATAGAGGTGAGAGAAAGAGAGGAGAGAGAGAAAGAGAAGAGAGAGACCATGTATGTCCTTCATGGGCCTCTGGAGTGAACCTGTCACATGTCATTCCTGGCCAGGCTAATGGGAGACTGCTGCCCCGGCGGACGGACGGACGGACAGACAACTGCCTGTCTCATGTCTCCCTCACCTTGGGGGCCCTGACAGCTAGGGCCAGCGCCGCCCGTCTCCTTTCAGTCCCATTGACCGCCCTGAAGGGGGGAGGAGAGAGGAGGGTTGTACTGAGGCCCTCATTAATTACCCCCATTGTATCCTCTGACAGCCTGCTGAGGGAGAGGGTTTCCAAAGTCCCATCTCGGGGTACAAAAACCTGCACACACACATACACACACCACACACACACCACACACACACACACACACACACACACACACACACACACACACACACACACACACACACACACACACACACACACACACACACACACACACACACACACACACACACACACACACACACACACACACACCACACACACACCACACACACCACACACACACACACACACCACACACACACCACCACACGCACGCACGCACACACACACCACACACACACCCACACACCACACACACCACACGCGCACACACACACACACACACACACACACACCACCACACTCACACACACCACACACACACACATACACACCACACGTGAACAAACAGCTTTGACGGCCATCTGCAAGGGCATTCTGGAGACTGATATTGAGACGGCAACAGGGCAAAGGCTGACACATTGTAATCATAGCAGAGACAACACAGTTGATGTTTGGACATGGAGTGGAGGGCAGCCAGACACAAGCAGAAAATACCCTCACGTTTAACAGATCCTACCATTCTATTGGGGAAGACTAGCGGTTAAGGCACTGGGCCAGTAACCGAAAGGTTGCTGGTTTGAATCCGCGAGCCAACTAGGTGAAAAATCTGTTGATGTGCAAGGCACTTAACCCTAATTGCTCCTGTAAGTAGCTCTGGATAAGTGTCTGCTAAATGTAAAAATGTAATTCTGAAAGCCAACCAATGGGCCTCCCAGTTTGTGTGCTTCTTCAACCTCATACTAGCCTGGGTACTAGTCTGTTTGTGCCATCATGTTTGGCATGACGAGAAATGGGAAAGAGTGCCATGATGGCATAAACAGATTGGTACCCAGGCTCCCTCCTACTATTCTACGAATAAAAAACACCCGTTTCTGAAAACATCAAGAGTACAACACTTCAAACTGGGTCACTCCCGTAGTTACCCGGCCTCTAAGGACATGAATCAATCAAATGTACTTATAAAGCCCTTTTTACATCAGCAGATGTCACAAAGTGCTGTACAGAAACCCAGCCTAAAACCCCAAACAACAAGCAATGCAGATGTAGAAGCACGGTGGCTAGGAAGAACTCCCTAGAAAGGCAGGTGGCCAGTCATCTTCTGGCTGTGCCGGGTGGAGATTATAACAGTACATGGCCATTTAAGGCCAGATGAAGCAAAATGTCACACAACAAGTCCTGTTTGGAGACAGAACCTTCGGTAACTTTGCTTTGAGTCTGGCACAACACACACTCTACACACACACACACGCACACACAGCGTTCTCTCAACACAACGTGTGTGTGTGTGTGTGTGTGTGTGTGTGTGTGTGTGTGTGTGTGTGTGTGTGTGTGTGGGCTGCCTCGCTCAGTGGACCACATGAAGAAAGAACACAGCCAATTTATGCTTATCAGAATTGATGTTATCACTGAATATTCATCTGCCATATTTGTCAACAGAATATTCTTACTATGTGCCTCAAGGCTATCCGGAATGTGCAGATTCCAAAAGAATACCCTCATCAATATGCATGTTTCTCTGCTTTCATTAATGTTGCAGTAAATTGTTTCAGGGCGCCGTCTCTGCATCCACAAACTGAAATATTAAACCAGACGGGCATGTGGCAAATCTGCTATTGCTCTCCTCAGTCCAACTGGAGTAGCGTGAATAGCAGGCATAGGAGAGGAGAGGAGCAGGGAGAAGAGAAGAACAGGAGAGGAGCATGGAGAAGAGAAGAACAGGAGAGGAGAGGAACAGGGAGCAGAGAAGAACAGGAGAGGAGAGGAGCAGGGAGAAGAGAAGAACAGGAGAGGAGAGGAGAAGAGAAGAACAGGAGAGGAGCGGAGCAGGGAGAAGAGAAGAACAGGAGAGGAGATGAGCAGGGAGAAGAGAAGAACAGGAGAGGAGAGGAGCAGGGAGAAGAGAAGAACAGGAGAGGAGAGGAGCAGGGAGAAGAGAAGAACAGGAGAGGAGCGGAGCACAGAAGAACAGGAGAGGAGAGGAGCAGAGAAGAACAGGAGAGGAGAGGAGAAGAGAAGAACAGGAGAGGAGATGAGCAGGGAGAAGAGAAGAACAGGAGAGGAGAGGAGCAGGGAGAAGAGAAGAACATGAGAGGAGAGGAGCAGAGAAGAACAGGAGAAGAGATGAGCAGGGAGAAGAGAAGAACAGGAGAGGAGAGGAGCAGAGAAGAACAGGAGAGGAGCGGAGCAGGGAGAAGAGAAGAACAGGAGAGGAGAGGAGCATGGAGAAGAGAAGAACAGGAGAGGAGCGGAATGGCGCGGAGCAGAGGGGAGTGTGCGTGGTTCTGGTTCTTTGTGGTTCTGGTACCGGTTCCGGACTACATTTTCGCTTATATATCGATCTGTGCACACCATAGAATGAAATGGCTTGCATTGAGCGATAGCCGTGGTTCTCTTCCGCCTGTGTGACATAGAACATCTGGAAATCTGACACCACTTGATGCTGGTATGTCCCTCCTACCATTTCAAATAAAATTAAATTGTATTTGTCACGAGCGCCGAATACAACAGGTGTAGAACTTACCTACAAGCCCTTGAAAATATTTGCCAAAAAAAGTAACACAAAATCAAATAAACTAAAGTAAGAAAAAAAGAAACACAATGAAATAACAATAACGAGGCTGGGTAGCCATTTGATAAACTGTTTAGCAATCTTATGGCTTGGAGGAAGAAGCTGTTAAGGAGCCGCTTGAACCTGGACATGGCTCTCCAGTACCACGTGCTGTGCGGCAGCAGAGAGAACAGTCTATGACTAGGGTGGCTGGAGTCTAGGGTTGCAAAGGGTCGGAAACTTTACAGAAATTTTCCATGGGAAGTTAATTCCGGGAATTTTGAGAATTTTGCTTAAATTCATAAAAAAGGTTAGCTTGGGATACACAAAAAGGCAATTCTAGGTCTTGTGGCATATTTTGGTTAAACTATCCCACCATTCAATGGAATTGTAACCCTCTGTATGCATGGTGCATTCTTCCATTACATGTACAGATGATTCTCAAGATCTTGCACACTAATGAGATGCTATTGAGCCCAAACTACTACACTGTCTGAGCCAAGGACTTCATGCACTCTGGTAAGTTTTGATTACAATACTGGGTGAGGTGAATATATTTTATATGATATACATGATTTTTTGATAACTAATAAATAGTACCCTACAGCAAAGTGTGTTTAAATAATTTCTAACTTGTTAACAATTTCTGATAGTTTGTTTTTTGCTACCATGTGGGTTTTAGCTTGCTTGAGCCTGCTAACTGAGGAGTGTTAATTCACCTGTTTCCATACATGTTTCATTAAAAAAATATATCTTACAAAGGAGTTGTTTAATCTAACTGCTTAACTATTTATCTGTACATGGAATTGTATTTGTTTTTTTTTACTTGTTTTTTCTACTCTTTAAAGGAAAATTCCATGGGCACTATCTGATGTGTGGAGACATTTCATTGCAGCTAATGTAGAAGGAAAATCTGTGTACATTTGCAAATACTGTGCCAAATCATATGTGAAAAATGCAACAAAATGCAGAATCATCTGGCCAAGTGCATAAAGGTCCCCTCAGCGCTCACAACAAGCAACCTCTGACAAAAGTCCCTCTACTTCTATTCGAGGTGAAAATGATGAATCAGACACCTTATCGATAGCAACAGCTCATGGTCCTCCTGGAATCAGAAGGTTTTTTTACTCAATGGAGGAACGTAGTCAGAGAAATGCCGATGAATGTTTTGCTGTGTATGCAACTGGTTCACCTCTGATGCTCACAGGCAATGTGTATTGGAAGAGATTTCTGAATGTTTTTCACCCAGCATACACGCCTCCAACCAGACATGCTTTATCTACTAATTTACTGGATCCTGCTAGATTAGGTATTTTGGGAGAGAGTGGTAAGCAGCCTGAAACTCCTGAAACCTATAGCAGTAGCCATTGCATGGATTGAGGGAGACAATGCCATCCTGTTCAGACTTTGCTTGCAGATGTAAGAGAAGAAATTCATACTGCCCTGCCCACTTCACTGTTACTCCAAGCAGAGGAAACTGCAGTTCTGAAATACATCAAAAAGTGTGAAGACTTCTGCCTGAAGCCCATACACGCCGCAGCGTACATGTTGGACCCCAAGTATGCTGGCAAGTGTGGTGTCATCACTACCATGTCTCGCAACCTTGGAATGGATGAAAGCAAGGTTCAGGGCAGTCTGGCGAAGTACACTTCCAAGCAAGGGCTTTGGGATGGAGATGGAATATAGCAGTCGTGCCAACATATCTCATCAGCCACCTGGTGGAAGTGACTTTTTGGATCTGAGGCTCTTTCCCCTGTTGCCTCCATCATCCTCCAAATCCCACCAATATCAGCCGCCTCAGAGTGCAACTGGTCCTTGTTTGGGAACACACACACACCAAAGCATGCAACAGGCTGACCAATACAAGGGTTGAAAAATTGGTGGCCATCCGGGCAAATTTGAGGCTTTTTGAGCCTGACAACGAGCCATCCTCAACAAGGTTGGAAAGTGACAGTGAAGATGAGGCCTCAGAGTCTGATGTTCAAGAGGTGGACATTGAGGAGGTCCAGGGAGAAGACGTGGAAGCCTGGGAGGAAGACAACCAAAGCTTTAGTTTCTAGACTATCATTTTACAGATGTATGTTGAACATGTTTTTGGGAGATGAGAGGGATCATTGGGTATAATTCAATAATCCCTTTCTTTTGTTGTTCAGTGAAATCACGCCATGTGAAGAGTCAAGTCATTTAATTAAAGTTCAATTCGTAACTAAATTGTTTTTTTATTTTCTATTGGAAGGATTTAATAATTTGCAATTATGTCTACTTATGATAAGGTAAAAGGTTTATGTTTCAGTCTCCATATGATACGGTAAATATATCCAATGCGAAACATATCTACATTTAAATGGTATTAATATTAATTTGTATATATTGCCATATATTCCCGTTTAATCCCACGGAAAGTTTCCACCTCTGAATATTCCCCAAAATGTGCAACCCTACTGGAGCCTTCTTCTGACACCGCCTGGAATAGAGGTCCTGGATGGCAGGAAGCTTGGCCCCAGTGATGTACAGGGCCGTACGCACCATCTTCTGCAGCGCCTTGTGATCGGATGCCGAGCAGTTGCCATGCAAACAGGTCTCCTGAGGGTGAATATGCGTTGTGGTGCCCTCTTCACAACTGTCTTGGTGTGTTTGAACCATGATAGTTTGTTAGTGATGTGGACACCAAAGAACTTGAACCTCTCGACCCGCTCCATTACAACCCTGTTGATGTGAATGGGGGCGTGCTCTGCCCCCTTTTTCTGTAGTCCACGATCATCTCTTTTGTCTTGCTCACGTTGAGGGAGAGGTTGTTGTCCTGGCACCACACTGCCAGGTCTCTGACCTCCTCCCTGTAGGCTGTCTCATCGTTGTCAGTTATCAGGCCTACCACCATTGTCTCATCTGCAAACTTAATGATGGTGTTGGATTTGTGCGTGTCCACACAGTCTTGGGAGAACAGAAAGTACAGGAGGGGACTAAGCACACACCCCTGAGGGTCCCCGTGTTGAGGATCAGTGTGGCAGATGTGTTGTTGTATACCCTTACCACCTGGGGCGGCCTGTCCAGGATCCAGTTGCAGAGGGAGGTGTTTAGTCCCAGGATCCTTAGCTTAGTGATGAGTTTTGAGGGCACTACGGTGTTGAACGCTGAGCTGTAGTTAACGAACAGCATTCTCACATAGGGGTTCCTTTGTCCAGGTGTGAAAGGGCAGTGTGGAGTACAATGGAGATTGCATCATCTGTGGATCTGTTGGGGCGGTATGCGAATTGTAATGGGTCTAGGGTTTCTGGGAAGATGGTGTTGATGTGGGGCATGACCAGCCTTTCAAAGCACTTCATGGCTACAGACGTGTGCTACGGGTTGGTAGTCTGCTTGAAAGATGTAGGTATTACAGACTCGGTCAAGGAGAGGTTGAAAATGTCAGTGAAGTCACTTGCCAGTTGGTTAGCGCATGCTCGGAGAACACGTTCTGGTAATTCGTCTGTGAATGTTGACCTGTTTAAAACTTCTTAGGGATCAGTGGGGCGCTATTGACCCACATGCGACAACATCCGGAAAAACATAGAGTGCCAAATTTAAAATGCAAATATAGAAATATAAAACATTCATGAAAATACAAGTGTTGCACACTCTTCAAAAGCTTAGAATCTTGGCAATCACACAGCGCTGTCAGATTTCAAAAAGGCTTTACGGCAAAAGCATAACATTTGATTGACTGAGGACAGCGCCCCGTGTACTTCCACCATTAGCATAAAAACATAACCAGCGCGGGTGTCACAAAACACATAAAAAGAGCTCAAATAAATCGCTTACCTTTTAAGATTTTCCGCTGATGGTAATCCGAGGTGTCCAAGAAAGACAATCAATGTTCCTTTTGTTTGAAAAAGTCCCTCTTAATATCCATAAAGCTCAGTTTGGTTGGCGCGTTCTGTTCAGAAAATCCACCGTCCACTCGCCCATTATTCAAGACATACAGAGCATAAAAAAATATACCTATAAACTTTGTCCAAACAAATCAAACAACGTTTCTAATCGATCCTTAGGTACACTATTATGTATATTAACTATAATATTTCACACGGGTAATATCCTGGGCGATAGAAAAGTAAAAAACCGAGGCACACGCTCCCGGGTCCCGCGCGCGCCAAACCCAAAAGTTACTTCCTCACTCTTCTTGGATAATCTTCTTCTACTCCCCTATTTTTAAAGGTAAACGCTTGAAACGTTGTCTAAAGACGGTTGACATCTAGTGGAAGCCATAGGTACTGCAACCTGGGAGCTGGATTTAAGCATTTCCAATAGCAACTCATTGGAAAATGAGGCAGCTCACAGAATCACATTTTCCGGGTTGGATTTTCCTCGGGTCTTCGCCTGCCATATCAGTTCTGTTATACTCACAGACATTATTTTAACAGTTTTAGAAACTTCAGAGTGTTTTCTATCAATACTACTAATTATGTGCATATACTAGTTTCTGAGCCTGAGTACCAGGCATTTTACTTTGGACACGCCAGATTCTCCAGACTCTTGTCGGAGGGCATAGCGGGATTTCTTTTAAGCATCCGGATTAGTGTCCCGCACCTTGAAAGCGGCAGCTCTAGCCTTTAGCTCAGTGTGGATGTTGCCTGTAATCCATGGCTTTTAAAAAAGTACTTATTTATTTATTTTAGCCCCCTTTTTCTCCCCAATTTCATGATATCCAATTACAATCTTGTTTCATCGCTGCAACTCCCCAACGGGTTGGGAGAGGCGAAGGTCGAGTCATGCGTCCCCCGAAACATGACCCGCCAAACCGCGCTTCTTAACACCCGTCCGCTTAACTCGGAAGCCAGCCGCATGAAACACCTCTCAACTTACGACCGAAGTCAGCCTGAGTGCAATGAGCCAAGTAAAGCCCCCCTCGCCAAACCCTCCACTAACCCAGACAACGCTAGGGCCAATTTTGCGCAGCCCCATGGGACTCCCGGTCATGGCCGGTTGTGACACAACCTGGGATCAAACCCGGGTCTGTAGTGATGGCTCAAGCACTGCGATTCAGTGCCTTAGAGCGCTGCGCCACTTGGGAGGCCCGTAATCCATGGCTTCTGGTTGGGATATGTACGTACGTACGGTCACTGTGGGGTCATCATTGCACTTTTTGTTGAAGTCGGTGACTGATGTGGTATACTCCTCAATGCCATCAGATGAATCCCAGACCATTTTCCAGTCTGTGCTAGCAAAACAGTCCTGTAGCTTAGCATCCGTATCATCAGACCACTTCCATATTGAGCAAGTCACTGGTACTTCCTGCTTGAGTTTTTGATTCTAAACAGGAATCAGAAGGATAGAATTATGGTCAGATTTGCCAAATGGAGGGCGAGGGGGAGCTTAGTATGTGTCTCTGTGTGTGGAGTAAAGGTGGTCAAGAGTTTGATTTCCTCTGGTTGCACATGTGACATGCTGGTAGAAATGAGGTAAAATGATTTTAAGTTGCCCGGCATTAAAATCCCTGGCCACTAGGAGTGCCGCTTCTGGTTGAGCATTCTCTTGTTCGCTTATGGCCTTACATGCTGACTAGACCGTCCGGCATCGCACACTTGTTGATTTTGTCCATCCACACCAGACTAGATCAGGCTAGACAGGTTGAAATATCAAAACAAACTCTGAACCAACTATATTAATTTGGGAACAGGTCTACATTCATAGGCATTTAGCTAGCTAGCTTGCTGTTCCTAATTTGTCCTGGGATATAAATAAAGGGATGTTATTTTACCTGAAATGCACAAGGTCCTTTTTTTCTGGATCTTTGTAGAATTTTGACCCATTTTAAGTTACACAAAATCATGTGTTCTTCACTCCTACAGAAAATCCATAGATATAAGGGGAAACCTAGCTGGTTTTAGTAATCTCTCCTCCTTCTTCTGTGGATTTTATATGGCGGTTGGCAACCAACTTTAAGGTGCATTACCACCACCAACTAGACTGGAGTGTGGACCCCAGTTCATCTTTCAATCACCCACGTGGGTATATGCTCCTAAAAACCAATGAGGAGATGGGAGAGGCGGGACTTGTAGCATGTCAAGCATAAAAAAAAAAAAAGGACCAAGTTCTATTTTAGTGCCTGGCTACGCAGACGCTCGTTGACGCGCACAAGCAGTTTGGATTAAATTATTTTGCAACAGTCACGCATGTAACACGAGTGGTATGGTCAGAATGTTATACAGCTCGTGCTCGTGTCTTAGTGCTTGCATCGGTTTGTGGTGGTAAATAGACAGCTACGAAAAATATAGATGAAAACTCTCTTGGTAAATAGTGTGGTCTACAGCTTATCATGAGATACTCTACCTAAGGCAAGCAAAACCTCAAGACTTCCGTAATATTAGAGATCGCACACCAGCTGTTGTTGACAAATAGATACAGACCACCACTCCTTGTCTTACTGGAGGTTGCTGTTCTGTCTTGCCAATGCACGGAAAACCTAGCCAACTATATATTATCCATGACGTCATTCAGTCGGTGAAACATATGGACGGTAAAGGCGGATTATCCACTCGCCGACAAATTTTCACCAAGCACCCGGATCTGCGCACCTCCTGTATCGGTCTCTCCTCTTCAAGCGAATGACAGAGATTTGTACCTGGTCCGGGACGAACCGCATATCTTTCCCCCGAATTGTTAAAGAAGAAATCTTTGTCCAGTACGATGTGAGTAATCAACGTCCAGAAGCTCTTTTCGGGCATAAGAGACAGTGGCAGAAACATTATGTGCAAATAGAGTTACAAACAACGCAAAAACCCAGAATTTGTGTTAGGTCGTGTCCTAAATGGCACCATATTCCCTATATAGTGCACTACTTTAGACCAGAATCCTTATAGAGTTGGTTAAACATGCTCCCGGAAGGAGGGGGAAATGAAAAGGTATTGACCAGCTACCTGCCTGATTAAGGATCCAGAGCCTTCTGAAGAAAGATATTGATCAGCTGCAAGCCTGATTAAGTATCTAGAGTCTTCTGAAAAAAAGGTATTGACCAAATAGACAAAACTGACTAAGGATCCAGAGCTTTCTGAAGAAAAGTCTTGACCAGCTACCAGCCTGATGAAAGATCCAGAAGCTTCCAATTGTCTCATTCATCCCCTCTCCTCTCCCTGTAACTATTTCCCAGGTCGTTGCTGTAAATGACAATGTGTTCTCAGTCAACTGACCTGGTTACATAAGGGTTACAAAAAAAAGGGAGACCCCAATTCCAAGTTGGATAAAAGAGAACGCAAGACAACCTTCCAACATTTTGAATCTGGTGCAAAACAAAAGAGATTTTTAGCAGTATTTTTCAATGTTGTAATTCTACATGTACATCCAGTCTACCCCATGTATTTATTCTACTCTTACTGGCATGTTATGCCTGCGCACACACGCACACACACACAACTAATTGAGGCTTAGGTTTGATGTCTCATCTTTTTAAACACTTTACTCTGCTGCTACCTCCTCCTGTCCTTGTTTCTCTCAGCCCTCCTGTGTGATATTCCTCCACTGATCTGGGGTTTGCTTCAAACATAAGGCAATTTTAATTGCTCTCTTAATTGTTGCGATCGCAGTCTAGCAAATGTAACGTTGTGTTCCTGAATTATATCCGTGTTAGTTGTTGCATAACTGCTTGTGTATTACCGCTAATGCTGTCTTGGAGGTTCGTTTTAAATGACTGTTTTCAATCAAGGTAATGCTGCTATTGTGTTTTGGATATTTTACATTAGTTTTAAGTACTGCCCAACACCATGCCTGTACAGGTTTGGCTTTGAAGTGTAATTTTGCTCTTTTTTTCCATCTGCAATGTCTGGCTAGTAATTATCATGTATGAGGATTACCCGTTACACATGAGAGGAATTCATTATATTAGCATAAGACAAACGTACAAAGACATTACTGTAGTCTAATTACTGTGTAAGGACTTTGAATTCATGCGCTCAGTAAGCCAAATGATCTAAATCAGGGCATAGGCATATACAGTGACAGATGAAACCAATACTCCTCAGGGACCGTGTTCTCTTAGTACAGACAGTCAAAGCCAGTATATGTTCCCGACAAGTTCAGGGAGTTGTAAAAAATAACCTGGCCCTTCTCAGTCCAAAGAGAGGTGACGGGAGGCGCAGACCAAAATGTAGACAGTGCATGATAGATTCCCTGCAAATATTATTCCCTCTCTCTCTCTCCAACACACTCCACTTTCCTAAGAGAGGCTGTATGGGGAGTCAGTCCAACTTCTCGCCCAATCACTTTATGATGTGCTTTTAAATCTGTGTCACCATGGCGCCCTTCTCCATTTGCTTCTCTGTCACCATGGTGCCCTTCTCCATTTGCTTCTCTGTCACCATGGTGCTGTAACGCCCAGGCCTGAGATGACAGGCTGGAGCGTTTTGGTTTCGTTTTGGGTGTAGGGTTTGTCTGTTCTATGGGGTCTATTTCTATGTTGGGATAATGGTTCCCAATTAGAGGCAGCTGAGTCTCGTTACCTCTAATTGGGAACCATATATATGTTTGGGAGTTGCACTTTAGTTTTGTGGGTTATTGTTTATGTTATGGTTATCGTGTTCAGTCAGGTTCTTGTCATTCGTGTATAGTTAGGTTCTGCTGGTCGTGTTTAGTTAGGTTCTGCCAGTCGTGTTTAGTTAGGTTCTGCCAGTCGTGTTTAGTTAGGTTCTGCCAGTCGTGTTTAGGTTTAGATCTCTGTGTTCAGTTTAGGATTTAGCGTTAGGGTTCACGTCTTGTTCATCGTTTATTGTTTTGTTCCGTCTCGTCCCGTCTTTCAATAAATATGTATTCTGGTTACGTCGCTGCGCTTTGGTCTGTCCCGAGAGGAGATAATCATGACAGGTGCCCTTCTCTATTTGCTGCTCTGTCACCATGGTGCCCTTCTCTATTTGCTGCTCTGTCACCATAGTGCCCTTCTCTATTTGCTGCTCTGTCACCATGGCACCCTTCTCCATTTACTACTCTGTCACCATGGCACCCTTCTCCATTTACTACTCTGTCACCATGGTGCCCTTCTCCATTTACTACTCTGTCACCATGGTGCCCTTCTCCATTTACTACTCTGTCACCATGGCGCCCTTCTCCATTTACTACTCTGTCACCATGGCACCCTTCTCCATTTACTACTCTGTCACCACTCTTGTCGGTCTCTCCATGTCCCCGAACCACCATGGTTGACTGGCCCAAACACAGTAAGACAATCATGGGGGCTGGCTGCCTAGAACAGACCAAAATAGCAGGCTACTAAAGAAGCACATGTCAAACCGTGCACACACACAAACACACACAGTTTCAGTGGTAAAGGGTTGTCAAAGACAGAATATTCCTGCATTCTCGGAACATAAAAAAAGACCTTGCCTATGTGGCTGCTGTATTCCTTAGGCCTTGGAGAGGCAAAAACAGACTGACTTTTCACCAAGGCCACTCACACTGTCCGCAATCACATAAAAAAAAAAAACTACAGCTCGGTACTCTCTCAGGGCATGGAGGTTAAGTGCAACAAGGATGCTTTACACTAAGAATGACTCCAATGTCTTAGCTGTCTGAGAGCCCATAGCAACTGTTTCTCCCAGTCTCTCTCTCCCACATATTAACATGGGTTCCTCCACTGCTGCTGTCCCCCTTGTCCCACTCACACTGTACAGTATTCTGTCCAGAGAATTAGAAGAAGCTAATTCATTTCAGAATCCATTCCATTCTTATGAAATACAATCATATTTCTCCCTTTTGAAAGATATGCTGATTGCATTGCTTTTCTATTAAGATGCTCTAAACCCTCCAATTAATTGTATTCCGCGGGTCGGCAATGTAAGAAGAACTGATGATCAGCTGTTGCGTATATATATATATATATATATATATATATATTATTTTCCTGTGTGCAGATTGTAAACGAGTTCTCTTTCATTGGGCAAACCTTTCAATTGAAAGGTTTAGCGCAAAACCCAATCTGAAAACGTTTTTAATTGTGTTATCTTTAATGATGTAAAACTTTTAAAGGGAATTTGAACTTTCTTTGAACTTTGTAGTAGTGAATCTCACCTTTTTTCATCTTGAATGTTTTATTATTGAACACTGAAAGTCATTAAAACATGTAAGTCCATCTGTAGAATAGGCTTATCTGGCTATGGATATCTGGAATAGCCAGAAATAACCTTTCAGATCAACTTACCAACAACATCTAGTGAGTTTTGTCTTTTTCCTCTGCCACCAGAGGGAGCCTTGTAGAAGCGTCACTAGCCCCAACCTACTAACCAGAACTATTTCTATGGTCCAGAATGTACAACTGAACACAACTAAATATTCAGAGTCATATTCGAACAGGCCAATCACATGCCGGAGGTATTAAGATCACTCACTGTAGAGATATGGGCAGGTGAAGTTATTGATATTTCCTGTTTAATATACTGGGTTAGCTATTGGCTAGCTTACCCCTGCTTTAGACATGTTTTTACAGTATGAAGAACAGAAACCATTGTATCTCCTCACTCAGGTATTCACAATCTAGACCAGGGGTTCAAATACTATTTCAGGTATTTTAATTAACCAGCCATTGAATTAGCCAAACAGGAAAGGAGCCTTAGACGAGAGATTTTGCCACTGGCCAATGCAGTGAAGCTACAGATG